>JALIZH010023739.1:0-11659 GCA_030522465.1 Rhipicephalus appendiculatus | reverse complement strand
CCGCGAGCTCATATTCATCAGCCGCGGTACCCTCCTGGCTGCCGTATATATTTTTTTTCTTTGCTTTAACATTATCTTATCACTGCGGATCGTTCCATGAGGCAGGTAGCCAGTCTTATCAGTGACATCAACGCCAGGTTAAACCTTATCGCGCGGACTTGCGTCACTGAAAAAGTTCGCGACTGAACATTGTGCGTTTGCGAGTGTTTCATATATATACGCGGGTTATAAAAGCAAAATTAGGCCTACCGGCACGCAGAGATGATAAGGAAACCAGATAACACGACCTTTTGTTAATGCCACCCCTATTAACCAAACAGCTCAACTTGACGGTTGTTCTTATCAGTGCTGTCGCATGTGCTTTTGTTGCAAGGCCTAAGCAACGTGCAATTAAGCATCTAAAAGCTTCAAGATACGACTTGACCCGTGGAAGCCGTAAAATCCGGGCAAGATATTATAATAGCGGACGAGCAACTCGTTGCTTTCTTTTGCCACCTTTCTCTAAGTTAATGATTCGATCTGCCATGCGTCTCATCAGATAACTTGACCGCTGACCCGAAGGTCGCGGGATCGAATACCGGCGCGGCGGCCTCACTTCAATGGTGGTGAAATTACAAAGGCCCGTGTGCTTAGATTTAGGCGCACACTAAAGAGCCCCAGGTGGTCGAAATTTCCGGATCCCTCCACTACGGCGTCTCTCACAATCATATCGTGGTTTCGGGTCGTAAAACTTGAACAATTATTATTTTATTACCTCATCAGAGAACACTTGCTATCCAGCAAAGTTTATGCCACTTCGCAGAAAAACGAACAGCTGACAGGACTCGTAACATAAAAATACAAACGGACGTCAGACGTGACGTAGCGATCAGACGATCAGGCCACTGCAAGAAGCAGCTGTGTGAGTCTGTAGGCCAGCCGGTAAAAGCAAACGTGTGACTACGCTTACGTCCTAGTCCTTGTTTTTCTTTCACATTCTCAAAACTCGTACGCGGTACGAGACCCATTAGAATTAGAAATCAAGGTGTATAGGAAAGAAGCCACGAATGCCGCGTACAAAGAGCTGAAGCGGGATGCTTTTTTCTAGCAGGCCACAAAAACCAGTTTGCCCCGACAGGCGGGATGACGATTGACACCGCCAATATTTAAAAATATCGGCAAGGATCCGGCGTCGGTCGTTGCATACAGGACGCGCTTTCTATATCAACGTTTTACAGTAAGGCACGCAAGAATGTAGACGTGAAGCAACAATGACAGCAACGAGCGAGCACAGCGGGATGCCGGCATGTCATGCGGCACTGTCATTGCCATCGCGTTAAACTAAACCAGCTGAACACCGCTGAGAAAGAAAGCAGCTTTCAACCACTACAAGGAAAACAAGGGGGCATCGGTGTCGGCAAAGCAGGATTCCTGGCCACTCCAAAACGGTTTTTCCTTTTCTTCTTTCGCATCAGCAAGGCGAATGGTCAAGACACGAGAAAAGTGATTTTGGACGACTCGAAACCCTAAGAAGCCATTTGCTGCGTTCTCAAATGCGGGTTTCTATAATGGAATGTTTAGTAATGACACATCCCACTTTTTCTTCGTCGACAACGTTCACCAACTCTTCCACACGCGCATGATCACGACGTATTTCCTAACGAATCACGTGCAAAACGCTAATTAAACGAAACCAGCTGGTTAGGTAGCTTGCATCATCCCCTAACCGGCCGCTATTTAGAAACCGGACAAGCTCCGGAGACGTTCCAGTTCTTAGACAACGCGAAAAATAATAAAGAGGATATCGCCGCAACGCAGAACAATCGAAGCATTGAGATTTGCTGCAGCAGAGCGGAGCACGCGCGACAACACATCCGTTTTGTGGAAACCACGCAGATCAAGTCAACCGCGACGAATGGCATACACGAGATAAGAAGCTTTTTCTCAATGTGCGAGCTCGCACAGGAAACTCGCGTTCAGGGGGGGCAGTGAAGCCGTTGGGACGTTGCTCGCGACCCGGCCGATTGTTGTTGTCGGACTATCGATTTTAGTAGCCGTTGTCTTGGGTCATTGCCCGGTGCCAGCGACTTCAGACGACGCCTTTGAGGTGTCGCAAGACAACAGTCACCTCCGGTAGGCACGCAAGTGCGCGTCGAGCTGGAGAGAAACAAACAATCCGTAGGCTTACCGGACGTAGCGAAGGACTCCGTACTCCTGGGCACCGACGCAGTCATGTTCACTTCAGAGTTCCCAACGGGCGAAGCGGGATAACGCATCAACGGGCCAGGACGTTGGCGATGGACGAGAACGACAAGAGAACGGATAGGCGTGTAGTTAAGAACGGTTAACTCGTAGATTAGCGAACGGTTAATAAAAAACTCGAAACGTAAACGAGATCTCGGCCTTGCAAAACCAGCTTGCAAGACCACCCCCTGCAGCAGTGAGAAGGGGGTGGGCACCGTAGTAGGCCTTGCAAGCATGCCTGTTTTTTCTGTGTGAGAGAGTGATGGCGCCACTTACCTTCCGTAGGTTTATTGTTGGTTTCGGTTTTGAGCCCGTTTGCTAAAACAGCATAGCCTTTGAGATTCGTTCTCTAAGCATGGTACACGTTTTAGCGCTAGCGACCAATGAATAAAAGTGTGTGACTTTGAAGCAATTTTTCTGTTGTTCCCATGCATAAGAAGCGATTGAGCCAGAAACACTTTGTGGTTTGGTTTTGAAACATGTGCTGTGTGCGCACGAAAACATTGCCTTTGAGATTTAAGGTTAGTACTTGGGCTTATGAAACTCTACGGGAGACTTTCGCTTGGGAAGATAGCGTGCTTTGTTGACCAATAATGTTATTACCCCGTCACTTTTGCATAAAGTGGCAAGCAATGCTGTTCATAAACATTTCATTTGTCGACCTCAGGCCTGACCCATTCACTTTAATTCGTACAGCGATGTTGAGTGGCAGTGGTGTCGCTGGTGTCGCCTGTTGCGGCGCGGCACTTTTGAAATGCTCAAAACAGAAAATTCAAACGCTTGTCGACAAAAGTGGGGCGCTCGTTAATTATCTCAAAGGCTGTGCTGTAGTTGTGCGGGCGGAATTTTTATTTGAACGTGCTTTATGGTCACGTATACCCTGTTTATTCTAATCAGGTTTAGAGCGAAAAAACGACGGAAAATTGAGCTAGCTGGTATCCGTCATGAAAGATGGTGGGTGTGCAAGCGCGGACACAGAAGAGAACTCTTTGGTCTCTTGCTGTTGTCCTGTGTCCGCGTTTGCAGGCCTACCCTCGTTCATAATGCGGCAGCATTTGTGCCACATGAAGCGGAAAATCCAGCGAGTGCCAGCCTCCACAATCGATGACAATACTCACGTGACCAAGCGATGACGTCACGTGGGTTTGGCGCCCAATTCGAAAATTGAGTTGACGCAATTCGATCACACGACCAATTGATTACGTCTTGTGACACAGTCATGTCACCCTGAGAAGCTGGAAATATCACGTGGCCACACGAAAAGTTATATTGCAAGATCACATGACCGAGAGATGACGTCATATGACAACGCCACTCGATATTCGAAAATTGAGTTGACACCATTAGACATCAGCACGCATAATAATAATTTTTTTTGGATTTAACGTCCCAAAACCACGATATGATTATGAGAGACGCCGTCATGGAGGGCTCCGGAAATTTCGACCACCTGCGGTTCCAAACGTGCACTTATAAATCTACTTCAAGATGGGGCATAGCGTTAACACACACGGACGAGCAAGATACAACAGGACAAGCGCTAACTTTCAACCAGGCCCGTAGCCAGGGGAAGGGGGGGGGGCCGGGGGCCCGGCCCCCCCCCCCGAAATCCGGATGGAGGGGGGTATTTTACCCAGGATAGATAATGAAAATAGGTGTTTTTCAAGGTTTTCAACAAGTGCCCCCCCCCCCCCCGAAAAAAATTCCTGGCTACGGGCCTGCTTTCAACTGATTGTTTATTTTGGAAAGTAACGGTATAAATAGATCCGTATGCAAAAGGTCCACTTATCACGCATGAAAACGTGTGATAAGTGGACCTTTTGCATACGTACGGATCTATTTATACCGTTACTTTCCAAAATAAACAATCAGTTGAAAGTTAGCGCTTGTCCTGTTGTATCTTGCTCGTCCGTGTGGGTTAGCGCTATGCCCCATTTTGAAGCATATAACCAACTAGCCCAAAAAGCCACGTTGACAACCTAAATCTAAGCACGCGCGGGCCTCAAGCATTTCCGCCTCCACCACTTTTCATCACCACCACTTTCTTACATTTACCTAATTACCACATATAACAATCCCTATACTTTCCGTAGTTTTCTTGTCTGTTCTAATTAAATATTCTGGTTATTTTGGGATTGTCAGGGCACCGTACACACAAAGTAGTTCTATAAATTTTGGCACGCACCAAGAAAAATGGGCACATTTGAGACGTATTTCTGCCACACAATCATCAGGCTGGCTTGCTTGCGTTTCTTTTTTTCGAAAACTATGCGCTCGCTACTTTCCTATCAAGATGATAGTGCGGCACACTATCATCTTGATATCTACCGGGGGGGGGGGGGGGGGCAAGGGAGGCGCCAGCCCCTCCACAGTGAGAAGTTAGGGGGCGCGGAGCCCCCCCCCCTACTTTGACAGTGGTCACTGTCGGCCGCACATTGGCAAACGAACCACTGTGGCGGAGTGTTCCTTCAACAAAGCAATGACGTCATTATAAAAAAGAAATTCGTGCTACGCCTCTGCTGTAAAAATTGTCTTCGCTTCTGACGAGCACGTACTGTAGGGTCCCTTCGGTGCAGATCGCCTATGCGACGCTTTCGCGCCTTGCGCTCCAGCATCTTCAAAAAAGGCCTCCGCTGACCAGGGGCACTGTAAAGTTGAACAATTCGTCATGCTTTTATTCTGCTTTACCTTACCTGGAATTTCCACGATCGATGACAAAAATACGGGCGGGGACCAGCAAAGACTTTACGGACCGATAAAATGCTCGTCCTCAAGGATATTCATATCCAAGCTGCTGTGGCTCGATGAGACTGCAGAAGTGTTAAGTGATTTAGTTGGGCTGAACTGGGAAACCTTAAAAAGGTTTCCGCTTTAGTCTACGATCAACCTGCGATCGTCTTGCTTATTATATGGTAGCTTTCAGCGAGCGCAGCGGCTCGACGAATTCTTCAGAGTTTCTGAGGGGCAGAAAAAACTGCGTCAACCTGGTATCTGCTGGAAACGTTTTTTAAACCATGAGAAATGCGATGCAAATACGGCAAAAAGGAGAATTTACTAACGCGGGTTTCGCGCTCGTCAAGCTCCCGCACGGTCTTTTTTTACCCATTTGATGAGCTCGTTGCATGCTGTGATTATCACACAATTTCCGTATCCTGCCTTCTTCAACCTGAGAAGCTGGCTGCTGAAACTGTCTCTAACTTGATGTTGGCATGACTTAATAAGCGAAGAGCATAAGGAAGAAAATACAATATGCCGTTCTTACCAGTTTGACACAGTTATTTCTGCCCCTCAGAAACTCGGAAGAATTTGTCCGCGTATCATAAAGAAGTCCGGTCCATCTCTAAAATCTGGATGTAAAACTAAACATGTGAATAAGTTTGTGCCTTGCAAGCTAGGGTGTGTGTACATACCTTTGTCGTGTGGCAATTGATGTATCAGGGTGTCTACCACGCTGACATTTCAAAATTCCCTGAGTTTGCCAGGTTTTTCCTGAGTAATTTTGCTAAATTCCCTGAGTGAAACAACCTTTTTTTTTTTTTTTTTTTGTCAGAACGGGCTGACACCATGTCGCAAGATGATGTCACTCTCTAGTATGAACGTTAAAAAATAAAACTGACTTAATCCCATGAGAATAGTACAGAGTACAGTTAAGCCTCAATCAATTTTCACGACAAAAAAAAATTGAAGATTGTAATTAAACTCGAAGTAGGTTAAAATGGCTTTTAAATAGCACACGGTGGCTACTAAAAACTAAAAAGAGCTCATTGTCTAGAGTCCCCTGGAAATCGTCACCTGGCTGCTTGCCATTTCATTTTGCATGAGCAGTTCACCAAAGCCACATGCTCAAAATAACCATGATTCCCAAGCTCTCATGATGGAAGAAATCATTTTAAAAAACATACCTTTGCCGCATAGATGAGCTTTCACTTATACTTTAAAATGCGTTTTTCTCAAGACACAATTTTGGGCAACTTCTCGAGGTTTGACATCAAGTCTTTGGTACTTCTTATTGCCAGATCGGGATGAAATTTTGCCCACATATTCCTTAATATGTGAACAAACGTCTTCAAAACTTGGTGTCACCTATATAATTATTACGAATTTAAAGTAAGCAATTAGTATGGTCTGAGAATTCTAAGACTTCTAACAGTACAATTTTTCTTGTCCATTAAAATATCTTATACGCACTTTCTTGTTAGTTATTTGCATTCTACAATTAATGTGAAGCAATA
This sequence comes from Rhipicephalus appendiculatus, assembly GCA_030522465.1. Lineage (NCBI taxonomy): Eukaryota > Metazoa > Arthropoda > Arachnida > Ixodida > Ixodidae > Rhipicephalus > Rhipicephalus appendiculatus. The sequence goes on along the minus strand of JALIZH010023739.1, from coordinate 5,204 downwards.
TAAGCCATTAATGGCTAAAATTTAGTGGCAAAAAAAAGCGTGCCCAAAAAACTATATTTTAGCATTGTCATGGTACAAAAGGAAAACTCGTCAACTTACTAGAAAACTGATTACATATTTGAAATGAGCATAAAAGAATATGTATATAGCAAACATTTCATTTCGCTAGGCTACAGGCTAAAGAGGCTTTTTTTTTTTTTTCGAGTAGCATCTCCCCTTAATTATGCTTTATACATGTTCGTGGATGCATTTGTATCTGTTTGTGTATTTATACACATGCAAACTAAAAAAATTTGGTGGGGTTTGAACCTCCCAAACCAGCCCTCCCCCCTTCGATCCCCCCCGCCTGGCGGAGCCAGTGATAGTAGCCAGGGGGTGGCGCACCGGGCACGTGCCCCCCCCCCCCACGAAATTTTTTTTTTCGCCATGGCATACATAGCGAAAAATGGCCATTTCAAGGAGGTGCCCTCCCCGAAATCAAGGAGGTGCCCCCCCCCCCCTCCCCCCCCCCCGAAAAAAATTTCTGGCTACGCCCCTGATAGCAGCTGACTACTACAAAAAAATCACGCCATATCCACGAAGTGAATGATGATGAGTCGGCGAAGCTCGATCGTTTTCATCCATGGCAGAAAGAGAATGTGTGGTCTGGAACGCGCTTATACTTCATGGTCATCAGCGTCATCGTTATCACGTGTAGTGGGTACATTCCACTATACTGCGTCATCGTCACCTTTATTACGTGGAGTGGGTACACTATCTACCTACCTACCTACTACTACTACTACTACTACAGAGGAGGGACAGACCCACACCCTTAGGAGCTTCGCCCCTAAAACATGGCCGCTGCAGCAAGCGAAGTGATCTGTCTATAATATTCAACGGAAACTTTGTGACTAGAACACAACACGTACACAGGTATGAGCCGCCTACTCATCCCCTTTAAAGATGGAAGCAACTATTGCAATTGAAGAAAGTATTGCAATTCAACTATGTCGCAAAACATCCCCATTGTGCCATAAGCAGCGGCGCGGCTAGTGACTGCGAGATGCAGCTCCAAAAAATATTGGTCGACTTGTTTCAGCAGTGCCCTCACAAAACAAAAAAAAAGAGCTTTCCTTTACGGTAAACACGCCTGCTGGTTGCGATTACTCTAGCCGGGAAATTTATTCTATTCGCCAGAGAATCCCAGTTAACATGTTCGAAGGCTCAGGATCACAGGGTGCGAGAGCTTTCCGGTATCCACTAACAAACGCCGTTTGTTTTCACGCTGATCGGAACTGCTTGCAGATACCAGCCTTGTAGGAAACATCCGCTTAATGAACGATCGCGATCGTTTGCATAATAACTGAGAGCTTTTTGCGTCCACTGCTACCACCTTTGTGACTAGAGCACAACACGTACACAGGTATGAGCCGTCTACTCATCCCCTTTAAAGATGGAAGCAACTATTGCAATTGAAGAAAGTATTGCAATTCAACTATGTCGCAAAACATCCCCATTGTGCCATAAGCAGCAATAGTAAAAACACCATATCAGGCACTAACGCATGGCATGCGCTACAACGAATGTGGAACTGCACTGCGTGGTCACAGAACGCCTAAATAACAGTGCGCAATACGATGTGGTGTTCATGGTTCCCGCATGCCATGCATCAGCAGGATGCTCTCCGATTTCGTCGCTCCAAAGTCGAGGAGAGCAACGAGGTGCACCCTTTCCCCGCAGCTGCAGGGGCTGCGCGATTTCAAAAATTTAGGCTTGTGCGAATAGTAGATTTTAGATTCGAAGCGAAGAAGTGATTTTGTTCCAATAATATCGAATCGAATTCGAATTGTGTATATCACATATTATAAAGAAAAATGGGCATATATGTCATGACCTAACCAACCTGCACAATACTTTTTTTTTTAATTGAAACACGGCTTGTGCAAATGCCTTTTTTTTTTTCAAAGGAAGTTGGAAACAACTTTGAAGAGTATACCAAGATTTGACTTTCGGTAGAATGAAAGTGATCAGCTGTAAAATATGTTACGTTTTAAAATTTACTTATACTTAGCATATAAGCCGGTATTACAAACTTTTAAGCTTAAAAAATGATGAATCGATCTGAGCCTTGAACCTTGAAGTGGGGCTTCGCGGCAGTGCGAATTTCCCCTGGAATAACTGTTTTCACGGCTTAACACTCCTTTACTGCGGTGAAACCACCTTTACAGGGGGGTTGCATGCAGACCTAGATAGATGCTTTCACGGCTTAGCACCTTTGCACTGCAGTGAAACCGCCTTTACAGAAGGTCACATGCGGACCTACAGTACCTACTTCGAAATTTTCAATAATTTAAACGCGAATCGAAGCGAATTCGAATACTGTAATATTCGCAGAAGCCTAGAAAAATGCGTTCACAAAATATCAAGCCGGCGCTACCGAGACTTTCGTTCCCTTAAAATGAAATTAGTGAATTTCCCTGATGGGAGCACAATTTCCCTGAGTTTTTCCAGACTATCAGAAATCCCCGAGAATTCCCGGTTTTCCCGGTCGGTAGACACCCTGTGAATACGTTGGTCAGAGCGGGAGGTGCATCGACACAACGCTACAAGAACACCGACGCTCGCTCTCCGCCTCTAATGCAACCACCCATCATCTGACCAATCGTTGCATTTCGTGTGAATGTAAACCCCATTTCGTTGTTACCACTGTCCTTTCACGGCATCACAATAGAATATCAAGAGAATTAATTGAAGCATTTCACATCACCAGAGTTAAAAGACAAATGCGTCAGCCAAGCCATCTGTAACCCTCTCAAAAAAAAAAAAGTTTGAGTACCTCATCAACACGTGTGTATTATAGTGCCATTTCATAATGTGCTTATCGCTGTGTATGTTTATCACCAGGGCATGCGCCTCCCTTGATGTGATTTGCTTCGCACCCTCTGTGACAATTTCCTTTCTGCGTTACGATGCTGGCTGCATATAAAGGGCGTGTTTTTCAATAAAAAGTTTAGTTGTGAGTACAGCGCATGTCCTGTCTTCATCTCGTCCTTTGTATTGGTTACCGCGCTGACGTGGCACATCAGTATGAAGCCAAACCAACTCGCCCACCTAGCCGTTATTTTGCAACAATGCGACGAATAAGCCAGTGGACTCTAGCCCATTGGGAAGCCCAGCTTTCAAGCTTGCCCCGCAGCTTGTTCTACCGGGCCAGGCAAAATCATCAAGGTCCTCAGTTTTCTGGACTAAGGAGTCTGAATTGAGAGCCAAGATAATTGGTCTTTATTCGATCAACTTGAATTAACTTGTACGGCACAAAATACAACTCGGATGACAAAGAAGCACACACGACCAGCGCTGTTTAGTTCTCTCTCTCCCTGCCTTTTAGCAAAGCTGCATTCACAGAATTGTATACGCGCAGAAACAGCAACATCGTTATGCATTCAAACCTCATTATAACGAAGTTGCATTTTACACGAAAATAAGTTCGTTATAGCCGAAAATTCGTTATAAAGGTATATTTCTAACACTAACTGTTGCAAGAGTGTTCTTTATTTACTTCGTTATAACATATATTTCGTTATATCCGGGTTCGTAACATCGAAGTTTGACTGTACTAACAATGCTGAAACATGGCTGTATACACTTCATGACGGACGGGCAGCGCAACCACACAGAAAAGAAGGAACAGCGCTGTGTTTCCATGTTCCTTCTTCGCTCTGTGTGGTTCCGCTGCCGATATATCACGATTGTTATACAACAACGGAAAATATTTATTATACTCGTATGAATTCATCTCGCGAGCTGCCTGTGTGAGTGACAGCAGGCTTTCTGAATTGCGTTCGGATTGAGACACTTTCCGGCTATTCCGAAAAACTAAGTATAGTTCAGCAGAGTAATGAGATGTTTAATGCACATACATCATTTGAACACCGCGAGATTTTACAGATTTGTGACATCCCATAACAAGCAGGCGATTTTATGGCACACCGAAGAATTTTCGACGAGTGGGCCTAGCCAGATGATGTTTCAGTTCACTTGCGTCTCTTGTGGACCGAATAAAGTTGTTTCACTCACTCACGAATGGCAAAGAACCGATAGTCAAAAATATGCTGCACTGAATATATATATATATATATATGTGTGTTCTATTTTTTACGTAGTCATGCGTAAGTGGTCTCTACGCGACTGTTCATTTTTCGCGTCATTTGTTACATCGCGTTACGATCAGCTGTTGTGTGCATGAGCTAGAGAATTTCGACCCATCGTAAACAGCTAACGACCATTGAGGAAGGAAACAATACAGGGTAGTTTAAAGTTATAATCACTCACATTTTTTTCAACGACAATTTCTGCTCTCACTACTAGCATAAGTGCATTTATTTGGAGGGGCCGGAAAGCCCTCCATGCAATGCCTTAAATGCAAATACGTTGAGTATAAAGAATGTAATACGCCTTTAATACCAAAAAATCTTGCATTTTAAGGGAAGCTTGTGCTTGACAAGTTAACAATGTTTAATAATAATAATAATAATAATAATAATAATAATAATAAAATAACAACAATAATAATAATAATAATAAATGCACTAGAAACACTATTTTGACTAAGTGCAAACAAGGCAAAATATGATAGTATACACAAACCTGAATATTTGCAAGTAAGTGCAGTATCAATTAATGAAAAGAAAATGTGCAATCATTGCCACCAACATCAAAAAACACATTTATTAGTGAGCAGCTTTTAGACATTTACGTAATTTCATTGGACGGTACAAATCTATGCTACTCGGAAGGCCGCCATGGACATCAATTGTATTCATGCATAAAGTTGTGTGGTCGATGTTTAAAAAGTGGTGCTTCTAATACTATCACACGCTAGTCAGGTGACTCATAACGTCGCCTTTCGTCTCCTGCACCACGACAATCATGGATTGTCAAACAAATAAATAAATAAAATAATAAATAACATGCACAACATAAATATGGTTGTCCCAGTGTATGCTACGTAAAATTGACTGTACTTCTTCTATAATGTTATTAAACATAGCTAAGCAAGGTCTCTTTGTATTTCAAAAAATCACATCAAACTGATCATGCGCCAATGGAGTTCTCTCTCGCTCTCTCCTTATATATATACACTCGGCTGATGGAGCTAGGTTTGCTTGCCCCCCCCCCACTGTATCGCGCAACCTATGTACAAATGAAAAGGGACTAGAATG
>JALIZH010023738.1:0-30401 GCA_030522465.1 Rhipicephalus appendiculatus | reverse complement strand
ACGATCCATAGCCAGACAAGCAGACACTGAAGTGGCACCTCAGTTTCGTCACTTCCGTCGCCTTGCAAACATCAACGTCACACACACAATGCTGCCATTAATTCTGGCAAGCCAGGTGAGTGTTTCCAGACAATCTATAAAATTCATTTGAAAACAATCTGCGAACCTCTCACGCCTTTAATTTGGCATGGATGGCGGAAACGTGCAAATGAACGTACCCAGTGAATTTCATTGAGATTTATTGACCTAAATAAATCGCCGGAGTTGGCCTTTAAATAAAGCCCGAGACCTACTACTTTCCATCCGATGCGACGTCGGACGCGGCGGTGCGGCAGCCGGAATCGTGACGTTTCATCGCATCGGACCGCTGTATCGCATGCCCGGCATGCATCAAAACTGCGCAGATATTTTCGACGCCGCGTCGGACGGCCGCAGCCAATGACAACTCAGGAGACGTGTGGGGATGCCGGGGAGTCCAGCGGTGCCGCCGGACCACGATTCTCCAGTAGTATAAGATCTAAGCACGGATTCATATCCGCGTAAGCAGCAGCAAGGATTAACGCACAAATCTTTCTTTAGATTGCATTGTAGGGGGGATAGCGCGAACGCAGTCCCCCACTACCAAAAATTGCATGCCCCATCTGCCCCAGTTTGGGGTAGTGGCAGGGGTCAGCACGAGCGCAGTGCAATGCCCGCGCCTCTCCCTGGGGACACCGCCTCGCTGATCACGGTAATCCCGGCACCAGGTAAGTATGCTTTGAGACGGTCTCGAACAGACGCGCCATTACAAGGGGCCACCAACCTTGCTCCGGTTAGGCATGATACATGAAAGAAAAATTGCTCCATTAAACGTGGGATTGTGGCTGCAGTAGCACAAATAATGAAGCTATGCAGCTCTCTCCTCGTTCCTTTTATTCTCAAGTTCCTAAAGCTGCCGCATGAAAGTTGATAACCTCAATGAGTTTCTCAGAACGTTCGCTATGAGGCAGCCCATGGCCTCCGAGATAGCGAAACCCGCCGGCGCGCTATCTCGGAGGCCATGGGCAGCCCTTCAAGTTACGCGTTGTCAACTGATGGCGGCGCTGCTCACCACACCCTTCTACACGACGCCGAAAACATCTGCGTTCCAAGTTATCGATGGAACCCACCCACCTTGATCGAACCTCAAGCCGCACAACACTAGTAAGGGGGGGGCGCAGACAGAAATTTTTTCGGGGGGGGGGGGGGGTTGACTATGTCACTGCCCCTCAGACTTCAGGCTTCACCAATGCCAGTAAAGCAATTACCGAAGGAAATCAAAAATATAGAGAAAATACGATGCCCAACAGTCACTGCGGTCAAGCTACTGAACTGTTCACTGCCGCTTGTGTGCTTGCAAAACCAAGCAATTGTCCCCCCTAGAGCCGAGGTCTCGAACTCAGCTCAGCTAGCGGGCCGCAGTCGTCGAAATTTACTCCTGCAAGGGCCAAAGGGCCAGGACGTACAGTGAATAAGGTAAGCGATCTGGGAGGGGGGGGGGGGGGGCGTGGTTTGTACACAATGTCAGCCAACGTTGCCATTCGAACGGCCCTTCTCGTACACCTAAAGGGGATTTGGCACCAGGATTCCAACAACACATCGCTGCCAATCTCGATCTCCAAAATACAGTTGTCACTCACTCACTCATCTCGATCTTCAAAGTGACTAAAATCTGGACGCTGATTCTGAGTTTCGTTTCACGGTTATGTATCAACACAGTGACCGCAGGGTGTGCCACCGAAAAAATAATGCTCAAAACAGTGATGTCTGTGTAGCTCATGAACATACTTGTAAAAAATTACAAAATATCAGACGAAGAGTTCTCATGTGCCGGCCGCTAGCGAGAGGTAAAAGTTCTATCCTCCTCCACACACGCATCATCTACGAAATATCAAGGGATAATATATAGCCTGGAACATGGGCGTCAGCAGGGGGGTGCAAAAGGGGCACTTGCCCCCCTCAAGCCACGCCATCAGTTGCCCCCCTAGCCAAGCTGCACCAATGCTCCCTCTACCTCCCCCCCTTCCACAGCCGCAATGCAACGCGGGTTTGCACCCCCCAAGACAAAATCCTGCCGACGCCCATGGCCTGGAACATATTTAAAATCATGTTCAATGTGCGCGTCGCGGCACCGCACGCGAAACGCCACCTTTGTTTTGTTTTTTTAAACAACCAACCACCACCTGCGTCACGAGTTTGTGTTTGCTGACACGATGCTTGCGCGCACTCTCTCTAACAGACCTTTTCAACGGAAAGGGAGGGCAGGCTTGCCGGCAGGGCTGGGCAGTATCGAAGATACATGAATCTTAGATACTCTTTGGGTATCTTGTATCTGTATCGCGATACGTCTCGCAAAGCGAGTATCTGTATTCCCGATACATTCAATAATGTATCGTGTATCATATATTTAAGATACTGCTATAGAAACGTCACCCTGCGAAACAACACACGTCGGCTGAACTCTGCTTCTCAAGCTGATACTGCTGCCACTAAGCCACATCAATAAAGCTAACGATAGTGATACTCCTTTGTCTTTTCACCAGAGTGCTTCAGTGAGCATAGGAAATAAGGTCTATACGCGTCTCTATTGGTGGAGCAGAGTCACGTGATGACGCTCGAGCCATCTCGACGAAAAAGAAGCGTCTCAGAGGGATTTATAACGTCTCAGAAGGAGCCTACGTTGAAAAGAGTTCTCAAGGCGGTGCTCAAGTGTACGCGGCTTTGTACGCTCACGTAGCCAGCATAGAGTTAATATAACAGACTCTAGAGGAAAAGCTGGGCCACTAAAGCTATAACCACGCGAGCGGCGACATATTGGAACGTTGTCACAGTTGCCATTACAATAACTTACAGAAGCGCTAAATATGGCTTTTGAAAACACTCAAATTTTCGCAATAAAAATAGTAAACAGGCGTGTTTACGCATTATAAACGAACGGAAATTGTTTGATGTTCATATCAACTACTTTTAGGAAAGATACAACAGCCATTTATGCAATTTACTGCATGCGGAAATGAGCGCTCGCAGGTTTGTTTACTAAATGGCGCCACCATATCCTTGTATCGTGTCAACGTTTGTATTGTGTCGACATTTTTGAGCGTTGCCGCGCAGCGTGCGGCCTGCTTGCGTGCGTGTTTTTTGTTGCCACGAGCTAAAAGCTCGACTTTATGTGACAGTCTCTTAACTGCGATGCAATAGAGAGCCACGAAACAAGCAAAAATGCCAGGGGTTATTGCAGCATGCAGCGGCGAGTGTGAGTGAACGTCACCCGAAAGCTGAGTATCGTTCCATCATGGCGGCTCCCGAGCGGTTATAGGTTTTAATGCATGGGCCCTATGGGGAGCTTTTCCTCTAGAGTCAGTATATTAACTCTATGGTAGCCAGCTATGTTTACATGAAAACCACTCTGGGTCCCGCCTCTCTTGGCGCTCTCTGAAACCGAAACTGCGACTGGTCGGTATAGAACCATCTCCATATAATTAATCATCGCGCGCTCTAGCAAACGAGCTTTCTAGCCGTGATAAGTGGGTCATTAGCCAATTATTGCAACAGAAAAAACACGATGAAAATGTTTTTCTGTCAGTGCTCCTTTAACACTTGAAAAAAAAATGGCAGCGTCTCAAAAAAAAAAAAAGGCAAAACAATTTTAACAAATACAGCACCATGGCTTCTAAAGGTTCTGCGTAAAAACAAATATCACGATATAAGGCACACATTAGTGCCACTACATTTTTTCGGGTACAATTTCATAAAGCAGCTCTCTCACAGGTTTTCCAAACACAACACAAAAAAGCCATGTTTTGCCTGACCGGATGAAAGCTTTCGTAATGACCAAGTCCGTTAAAAAAAAAACTGATTCACAGCTACCCACGCCACAGCTGAGTGGATATCATGAAATATCATACCTTCCATCATTTGATGGTTAACAGTGAAATGGGAGGCTAAGAACTTGCTCATGACCACATATTAGCTTTGTAACCTGTGCGATATCTACTGATGCCAGCGCTGTTTTTACCTACCTTAGACGCACGACCAGGCCTAATCTGAAGAAACTGCATACCTACACTTCAAGTACCTATATGTGAAATGGTAGAGGCCCGTGTGCTGTGCGATGTCAGCGCACGTTAAAGAACACCAGATGGTCGAAATTCCCGCAGCCCTCCACTACGGCGTAATAAATGTTGTTTTCATTCATTCATTCTACTATGGCGTCTCTCATAATCATATCGTGGTAAACCCAGACGTAAAACCCCAGATCCAGGCCCGTAGCCAGGGGCCCCCCTCCCCCCCTTCCCGAAGTTCGGATGGAGGTGGGTGTTTTACCGAGAATAAATAATGAAAATAGGGGTTTTTCAAGGTCTTTAACAAGTGCCCCCCACCCCCCCCCCCGAAAAAAATTCCTGGCTACGAGCCTGCCCCAGGTATTATTTTCAAGTACCTATCACTGTGTATTGGCGGTGCATTCTCTGTATAAGTCTCAAATTTCAAGAATATATATATATATATATATATATATATATATATATATATATATATATATATATATATATATATGAGAGCACTTGAATACAAGGTTAATGGTTCCCTCTACGGAGATCAGACGATTTTGCTTTACATAATTAATCTTTACATTATTAACCACAGGTCGTGGCAATTGCAGGGCACTCCAAGAAACGGCGCCCGATTGGACAGTATTTAAATTCATACGTACATATATCATGCAGTGAATTTCTCACGCGTCGTAAGATAAATCGCGCGATATATGAAAGTGATCACGTTACGTGACAACACATTTGCACGCGTGCCGCGTACGAATTACATCGCTTTGAAGAAGACGACGTCAAATAAGCACCGAAAAATTTTTATCGCGTAGCAATAACGGTCAATTGCCTTCGCGTACAATGTGTGCTGAGGGCAATATTTTAAACGGCGGCTCAGTGGTTACGATACTCGGCTGCTGACCCGAAAGTCGCGGGTTCGATCCCAGCCACGGCGATCGCATTTAGATGGAGGCGAAATGCCAGAGGCCCATGTACTGTGCGATGTCGGTGAACCACAGGTGGTTGATATGATCCGCGGAGTACTCCACTAAAGAGAGTCGCTTTGCGACGAAACCCCCACAAACCAACCAAACCAGTAATTTCAGCCCGAGGGGATCCGAACACAGTTAACACCAGTTAACACTACCATTACAGCCAATTGATATACTGCGCTTCAGCATTTCCTTAGTGCTGATGGAATCCCGCCTTTCGTGCTATTAGTATGATAGTATTTTCACAAATTCCACTGAAGGTGGTCACACAACACAGTCTTTCCTTCCAATCGTAGTGCTGATCAAGAAACGTATTGGAGCCCAGAATTTGTTTTGATCGCGATGAATATAACACAGTCAACAGCAACCTACGGCCGCTAAAGTACAACATTCATACACAGCATAACCTAACTTAAGTGTTCATCACTCTGATTTTTGATTGGGAATTGTAGGGGGATAGCGCGAACGCAGTCCCCCCACTACCAAAAATTGCATGCCCCATCTGCCCCAGTTTGGGGTAGTGGCAGGGGGTCAGCACGAGCGCAGTGCAATGCCCGCGCCTCTCCCTGGGGACACCGCCTCGCTGATCACGGTAATCCCGGCACCAGGTAAGTATGCTTTGAGACGGTCTCGAACAGACTCGCCATTACATGGGGCCGGCAACATTGCTCCGGTTTGGGACTTAAGCGCGGAACAAATACTGCGCCATTAACTGTACATCGGTGAGTTCTATCGTATATTCAAGATGCCCTGAAGCTCTTGCTCATTGCTTTTATTGCTCAAGCTTTGAGTGGCGCAGAAGAAAAAAGTTGGAAGCCTCAATGAGTAGCTCGAAAACATATCGTTTCGACGTTAACTCTGCCGAGCTTTGCCTCGTGTACTGGTGGTGGAGCCAGTTACCACTCTATTTGCCTAAGTGGATGCATGATGTACGAACCTCCCCTTCCTCCCCCCCCACCCTAATTCATATCATGCACCCAACGTAACGGCCGTGCACGCGGCTTCCTACACTGGCCTACAAGACTCGGTATTTGCCACCTCACAACAGGTGTGACTAGTCCTTGGTCACTCTGTGGCACCCTGTAGTGACAGAGTGACCAAGGAGTGATTACCTTACTCGACCAAGGCGAAGCCGGGCGCGAAGCCGCGCCCGGATGGGCATCTCGCCCGGATTGTCCGCTGAAGTAGCGTGCAACTTCGCGTTACCTTCCAATTAAGTTCCATCGCAGGCGTTACAGTCGAACGGAAATTCAAAGGTGCGTTCGCCAATTTCACTCTGCATGCATCGAAAACGACAAGCGCGAAGTAATCGTGACAAATAAAAGTTCGATCCGGAGCGTGATGGAGTGTGGACACCCACGTACGTAGGTACGCTTACGATCGCGATTGAGCCCGATCGGAACCGAATTTCTCGACCGCGATTAATTCCTTTCGGTGGCTCGCGCAAATTGGTCAGTCGCGATCGAGACTGTCAATCAGTGTCGGGCTCAATCGCGATCGAAAGTGAATCGTGTGACAACCACGCATAATGTAAGCGTTGGGGCAGTCTGCGCATAAAAAGTGTGACGGAAAGCGGTTTTGGTTTTGCTGGTCGGCGATTATTTCACGGCACATAAGCTGATGATGACACCCAACATTAATAGCCCACACATAAATTGCCCCCCATGTCGCTTAGATGTCGTTATTGGCAATCACAAATGTGTTCCGCCACAAAAGAAGGTCATTCGGTAGTACTACAATTGCAATCACTTGTCTCACACCGCCGTTTTTTTTTTTTCTTAATGGTTGATCTAAGTATTACATATCTACATTAAAAAATAATTTTCCAGTGTCTGGTGCTGAATTAGCACAAGGGAATCTCTTGCGTGCACTTTGCAATCTTGAAAGTAAACCTCTCTACACAATACCAATACTTCCCTAAAGAAACCTATATGCACACATCTAACAAATCATAATGTTCACCATGGAACATTTTATGTGTGAACTGCATAACAGTGATTTCATCTCATTCAAGGCTGCAGCTGTGCTACTTCGCAAACATCCTGCGCAAACTTTGAAGTTGTCTCACAAACTGGTATTGAAGGTGAACAGTCCAATACACAAAACTGTGACAGGGCATTTCACATATACTCTTGTAACGTGTGGGCTCTCAGACTAGTCAATGATGATCGAAGTACAAATATTTGAAGCAAGCAACGACACATACATTTCTCGTTCTCAACATCAGAAATTGAGAATGATTACATACAGATCTAGTTTTTGACAATGGTAGGCACTGACAGTTGCCAGCGCCTTGTTGTTGCCTTGGTAGACCTTTTCAAAATAAATTAAAATTTTTGCCAGCACAATGCAAGCGTGCACAACCCTCTTCAAACTAATCTTGATTCGTGACAACTTGTTTCTGCATGAGAATGAATGTTGCCAAGGAAGTACCGCAAAAAGCGTTTATAGTAAGTGTGGCTAAAAGTTGCCAGGTTGTGAAGTTAATCTAAAACAGGTAGTTATACTATTTCATACTCTAAGCTTGCCCGTCAAACAAAATTATGTAATTCCACTGTTCCACACATGAATGTGCAGTAACCGAACTGGCAGACAAATTGCACGCATTACACAATCAACGCCAAATAGCCTCATTAAGTAAATCCTAGAACACACATGTTACCGTCAAACTTAACATTTCCTATATCCCTGCCGCAATACAGGTAAAAAACACACACAGTTAGCCTGTACGAAGGACACCTTGAGTATAAATGGCATTAAAAAGACGGTCCAGTTAATAAACAACTATAAAATCCCTGCAAGTGCCTCCCCAATGGTGAAGGAAATTCCAACAAGAATTTGGAGGGGGGGCCCTTGCTCAGTCGCGGATCAAAATTCAAGATGGCGGTGGAAGAGCCGCTACGAATAAAGAATGCACACCCATGCTTCTAATTAAATGCTTCATTGAATACGCATACATTCACTGTTTTCATTCGTCCTCGATGGGTGAATAAAAACAGTGAAAATTGCGGCAAGGGGGGGGGCATACTTCAAATCTCCCGGAAAATGGAGAGGGGCGCTTGTTTGAGTAGGGGCGTTTGCTCGGGACTTTACGGTACCCGTTTCATCTTATTCACTCATCATCGACCTATGTAACACCAACTGCAAATGAAAGGCCTCCAAAATTGATCTCCTAGGTGTTAACCAGATCTCGCTGATGCCCTCTTATGCGTCTGAAAGTTTCCTATTTTCAATGTAACACTCAATTAGTTCACTGCCATCCTCGACTGCGTTTCTGATCTCTTGGCAATGATTCTGTAGATCTAACCTGCTAGCGGTCGTCTTCTTTACACACTCCACAGCCTCTTCAACTGCAATTTTTTTTCATTCCCGGTCACCGGAACATCGGCTACCCCCTGTTCCTCTCTAATCAATGCCACTGTCTTTCCATCCCATAACGTAAAGCCTTACGTTTTACATTTTATTGCTCATTTTACAGGCTCTTAAACTTTTTCTCGAGCATCTCTGCTAACCTCGTAGCTGCAGCCTCGTACGTTAGTAGAAGTAGAATGCAATGATTGCACACTTTTAATTTTAAAGGATAGTGGTAACATGCTGGTCATGATTCGATAATGCCTTCCGTATGCACTCCAACTAATTTTTTATCCTTCCTGCAAATTACCTGTGCATTCCTCTGCAAGGTTAATTATAGGAATAATTATAATCTGAGTTCTCAGCTAAGAGATCTTTGTACTCACATGTAATCATTCAAAAGTGGGTAGCATTTAGGTTGTTTAAAGGAGCACCGACACGATTTTGAGACATTGCAAAACGTACATTTTTTTTGTTTTGTTTTCTTGGTATGCAGTGTTAATGCTCTCCACCCACCGGAGTCAGAAAACACATATAAAATATTTTGATTTTAAAGTCTTCGTCACAAACATCTGCCAGCCAACCCCGCCGCAATGGAAATTATCCCGATGAGTCAACAGTTCCACTGAGTTCGCGAACTCTGTGTCCTGCATGCAGCCTAAATAGCAGAAATCACTGTCAGGGTCACTGGACGACAATACACTCATCGTTGCTTACGTGTATTACGAGCAGATGACAGATCTGCCACTAGTAAGTCACGAGTTGCTGTCTCTCTGTGATGTCAGACTGTGATGACAGGTCACTGAGAAGCTACCCCTCGATATCATAACCAAAAGAGTTTTTTTAAGGTAGTGGTATTAAAAATACATTTGATGCATTCCCAAGCACCACAATACTCTTTTTTAGGGTTCTCGACACCAGTATTTTTATTTAGAGTAACAATCTGAAAATATTTAAAATTCATATGAGTACTCCTTCAATTAAAAAATCTGCCATCAAACTTAAAAATCTGCCATCAAACTTTAACTAATCCATGCTTATGAATTACCACTGAAGGGCACTGTACTTTCAAAACAAAGCTGTTTCTAAATATTACCTAAGGTCTTTGAAAAGCCCACCAGCATATAGCACATGTGATATTGCAATTAATAACATGACAAAGTAAACCACTGAAGAAAACTTGAATACTTTCCCCTAGGCATAAGGTTCTCGAATTGGGAATCAATAATTGGTTGGACCACTTGTGGCTAGAAGGTCCAAATCAGCATGTCTTATTGTAATGGGCTATACTTATTGTGAATATATAAACAAATTATGTAGTCATGAAGTTTTATTATGCTAAAAATAAAAAGTCTGTTAGTTACCACTAAACGTGTAGGCTACTACCTTTGAAATGCGAATTATTTAAGGCAAGCCAATGTGTGATGCTGACATGGTCATTCCATTAACTATTGCATAATTTATTGGGCATACATCAGTACATGCATGTATGACAAAAATTATGAATACGAATCACGTGTCATCTGTATCATAAAGTGAATTGCATAAATTACACGATGCATGCATAGCAAAGTAGTCATAGTAATTTCATTAACTTAATGTAGTACATCAGATTGGGCGTGACAAAACATGCATGTCATGGCATGAATGGCACAGACATTTATGCCGTTGCATTTGTTTCTTATGCAATGCTTTTTCGTCTGCATTCTAAAGTGCTGGAGTGCATGTAGTGCTGAATACTGAGATGAAGGCAAAAAAGAATGATCGAAATCGGTGCACGGTAACGGAAGTCATAAGCCTTCAAACTTCAAAACCCCAGCAGATGACGGGAAAAAACGTTCCCTTTCGTATTTCACTTTCCAACTGACGTCAAAGGCCAGTTCCAATTGTGCGCACACAACACGAAGACACAACGAAGAGTTCACAAGGACCAGCGCAGACTATCAACTGACCTTTAATCAATATAAGAAAACACACATACATACTCGCGACAAGCACCTCATGATCACTGCGCATGAGCAGAATGGCATAATGTATTCCTTTACATAAAAATAATAAAACCTTTAACAGAAACGTTGCGCTATCACATCTTGTTCAGCAAGTCAATTTCGTTGTCATTTAGTGCTATGGATGGATGACTGACACATGTGCCTTGAAGTTTAGATATATGCCAAGCTTCTACGATCTCTCTTTGTTGTCTGATTAGGGTGAATATACAAAACATCAGTTTGATTGCATAAAGGACTACATGAATTCAATGAACAGCGTGCACAATGTAATGCCAAATGTGTGAACTGCCTTCCCTTCAAATTTGCCAAGTACTCTTTTAACCTAACACTCACGCATCGGCCAGTCTGACCAACATAACACTGGCCACATTTGAACGGGACCTTATACACTACCTTTATTTTGGACTCAACAACCCGGTGACCAGGACGCTTGGAAAATTTATGATTGATATGATTAGGCCTGTCTTTATACAGATTATTTACAGCAGGACCAAGCCCGTAGCCAGGAAGGGGGGGGGGGGGGGCCGCGCGAAATTCGGATGGATGGGGGTGTTTTACCGAGAATAAATAATGAAAATAGGTGGTTTTCAAGGTTTTCAACAGGTGCCCCCCCCCCCCCCCGAAAAAAAATTTCTGGCTACGGGCCTGAGCAGGACACACCCCCTACTTTGTTTTTTGCCGAGAAAATTGCCTTGACACCGTACTTAGCGGCAACCTTCTTAAAGTTTATGGGAAAAACCATGCATGTAGGGGATTACCGGAATTTTCTTAGCTTCGGGGACCAGTTGAGGCTGGTCAGGAGGGCTGAAAGGATGGCGAGAGCCAGCGGTGCCTTGGAATAGGGGCCCGACCACGCGGTGTTGCCCTGTTTTAGCGGCAACGTAGCATTTTACATTAATAAAGTTTTGTCTCTCTCTCTCTCTCTCTCCTAGCTTTCTTGCACCTCTCTCCACGAATTTCATTTTCTTCAATAGCCTTTCGCTTGCAGTTAGAAGAATCGAGGTAGGGTATCCAGCCTTTTCCAGCCGAAACTTCTGCTCTAGGAAAGATTCATTTAACTTGTGCTTGCACGTTTTTTCTTTCTTTTTTTTTTTATTTATTTATTTGAGCTGGATATGAACGCAAAAGGACTGATGACATGCGTGGATAGCCGAGTGGGCATAGTCGTTTTCGGATCGTGGGTATGCGGGTTCGAATCCCGCTTCATCAAGAAATCTTTTTTTCGCCATGAATTTCACTTGCACTCTCTCACTTTCTTTCTCGCTCTTTGCTCACCCATCAGCATAGGCGTGCGCACGAGGGGGGGCAGAGGGGGCGGCCGCCCCCCTCTAGTCACCTAAGAACCTAAGAGGGGGGGGGGGGCAAGGTTTGCCCCATACATTGACTTAATAGGGAAGGGGGGGGCGCTGCGACGAACCTTCGCCCCCCCCTGAACGGTAACCCTGCGCACGCCTATGCCCATCAGAGTTATGAAAATCGTGCGGCGGACAAATGAGCGAAGAGAGCAAGCAGTTCATGATACGGACGAGAATTTCCGTTAAACAGTTCCGCTGTTAAAAAAAAAACACCGCGGAACACGCGAAGAGGAAGATCACCACAGGTTACTGCGCGCCGACACTGAAGCATGTGACCATTCACGTGCGCCGAAACAGACATGCGACCGAGAATCGCGCCCGACACCTTTGTGAGCAGTCGTAGGTCGGCACCCGACTGCGACATCGGGTTGTGGAACGTACGCTTCCAAACCCGAGGTAAATGTAACGGCCCTAAGGGGACGCTAGCCCCAAAACGCACGCGATCGCAATACTAAACTATGCAGAGAAAGCTCACTTGAACGACAGCGCAGGCCCGGACGTCGGCGCTCGGCGCATCTTCGCTCGACGGCTTATTTCCGAAGCGCTAGCCGTTTTCTTCCCGAAGTCGTCGTTCATACCGGCACACAGCGGCAGCCGAGCGTTCAACGCGCTACTCGAACATTGCCGCGCGTCGCTCACATCGCCGAAAGGCGGTTACGCTGGTTACGCCATATTGGGGATATTGGCAAGTCTGATGATGATGATAACGGCACCATTTGTAACGGGGTACCGACTGAGCGTTCATGTTTTACTACACTCATGGATTCTTGTCTTATATTTACCTCGAATAGCTTGCTTGCAACGACTCGGGCTGCCAGCTTTCCTTTCGTTTTCACTTTGGTACATAAAAGAAGGGTAGTGCTGTTCCTGTTTGGTGCTGAAATGCGCTGAAGTGTAGGTCCGCATTGTTTTGCGCCGGTTTCCTTCCATTCCCAGCTTGTTTGGTCTCCGACAAACATTCCAAGAGAACGCTTCGCTGCTACGCGTATTTCCGCACCGCAAGCTCAACTATGAGTGAGTTCTAGCGTTGTAGCTAGAAGCTTTTGCGTTAGCGTTCGTCGCCACTGCGCATGCGTCGTACACTATCCTCTTGCGGGCCCCCTCCGTTGACGGAAATAGCGCATAGTATGAACAGGTATGCTAGTGATACCCGCTATCTCTGCGAAATAAATGTTGTTTTCATTCATTCATTCATTCATTCATCCATCTCTGCGTACCGTATTCTCAAACTGCCTGTTACGTGCACCAACGCTGGTGCACAGCGCTCACCTGTTCTGATCCGCAGAAGAAGGGTGTGGGGGGGGTCACGAAGAGACAATCCGCGACGCAGTTAATTTAGCCCACTCGTATGAGGTAAGTTTCCAAGACAGCTGCTCGAGCGAGCCAACGGCCGTAACTCGCGCGCCAGAAGAAACATTACGCTCGCCTGTTCTCATTCTGCCGTCAACTCGACCCGTACAGTAAATCACGGAGGAAGCAAGAATTATTAGCAAAGCGCATTACTGAATCCGCAGAAAAATGGGATCGGCCCATTAGTTGCGTCAGAGTGCGTGTGCAGCGCGGACAAAGATATGGCGAAACTGCAGAGCGCAAATTATGTACGGATGCGAAGAGCACGCACAGCATATAGGACAAGCGCAAAGAATAACACACAGCACAAGCGCAAAGAAAAACGCACACCACACAGGACAAGCGCAAGGAACTTGTCCTGTGCTGTGTGCACTGGCGTAAATCCAGAAAAATCACTAAGGCGGACCCACATCTTGCATGGTAGCCATCTTGTTTTTATAAATGTCGGATTTTATTTTTTATTATATAACAATTAAAATCATGCCTTTAAATATAATAAATCGACCAGCATGGGTTCCCAGCTAGCTGGTGCATTGTTCTATTGAGTCTGCCTTGAAACAGGTCGAGCGACAGTTGCGATTTAAAGGCCAACTCCGGCGATTTTTTGACCGTGTCAGGGTAATGGTGCTTTTATGTTCCTGAGACACCCTTGTCACGCGCCCGATAGCTGAAATACTCAGCAAATTCGAAAATAATTTTTCATTAAGCAAAAAGGCGCAATACCGAAACCGAAACCCAACCGAGTGTACTGTCTACGTATGACGTAGTAGTTTGTTACGAACCGGAAGTCGTGCAAGGCATGCTGGTCCCGCCGGCGCGGAATATCACACGCTTCTCCACAGAGAACAGAAAATCGCGCGCCAAGCCAACGAAGCACCGGCCAAACACCGTCGCCTTGTGGCCAGCACATTATACGCTGTAGCGGCCAAAGTTAGCGAACCCATCGGCTGCGTCACTTCCGTCGACCGGCAAACCAACACGTCACACACGCAATGTTGCCAATAATTGTGGGAAGCCGGGTGGGCGTTTGCAGACAATCTTTAAAATCCATTTGCAAACAATCAGCGCATCTCTCAAGCTTGAAATTTGGCATAAATGAGGGGAAATGTACAAAGGAACGTACCCAGCGAATTTCAGTGAGATCCATGGACCTCGAAAAATCGCCGGAGTTGGCCTTTAAATAGTCTTACACACTTGAGGATAAAAGTTGAGTTGAATGCCCTGCACATAGCTTGAAGGAATGAAGTGTTAAACACAATGATAACTATACATATATTTTGCATTGACGTCACCGTGGCCGCCATCTTAGGGCCCCCAGCTGCGTGAGCTCAAACGGTGACATCAGATTAGTGCCGGTGCCCCTCGCGTTCCTTTATGTTCCCCCTTGGCGCGGCTCACGAACAGAAGAAAGTGGGGCGAGCACAAAAGAACGCGGGGACCAAACGGTTCCATGTCCTCCGCGTGACGGTTGCCGCCATCTTAAGGCCTGACCCCATGTACCCGTTGCAGCGCGTCAGCGCGTGGCTTTTTGACGCGGCGCCGCGCCCTCTCCCATATGGAGAGAGCGGGTGCGTGGTTACGCGAAGCTGCGCGCCCTCTCTCTCCATAGGAAGAGGGCGCCGCGACAAAAAGCCACGCGCTGCAACGCGTACGTGTGCGTGGGCCTGACCACACGTACGCGTTGCAGCGCGTGGACTTGTCGCGGCGCCCTCTCCCTATGGAGACCTGACCACACGTACGCGTTGCAGCGCGTGGCTTTTTGTCGCGGCGCCCTCTCCCTATGGAGAGAGAGGGCGCGCAGCTTCGCGTAACCACGCACCCGCTCTCTCCATATGGGGAGAGGGCGCGACACCGCGTCAGAAAGCCACGCGCTGCAACGCGTACGTGTGGTCAGGCCTTTAGGGCACCCAGCGCAGAGAACCTGTCTGTGACATTCAAATCATGGGGGGTCAGGACCGCCCTATGATTTGCGCTAGTGGACGTGTGTAATGTCCCTAGGGACTTTAGACGTGTGCATAAACGTGCGCCCGACGGGGGCACCCCCTCACCTAGCAAGGGGGTGTGGGTGTGGGGCGCCAAGTCTATACGTTTACTCAGTTATGACCACGCACGGCTGCTAAATGGAAAAGTGCGCTTAAATTTTCTATCCAGCGGCCGTGGACCGCGACCACATATGATGTATTTCAAGAACGGTTTACTTCAGGAAAGCCAGGGACAAAAGGCAGGCTACTGTGAAAACCACGCCATTGCTTCATTTTCTTTTTCGTGCAACGTAAGGATTAAATTCGACCAACGGGTGTGGGGGTGGCGGACTACGATGAAGCTTTTGCCCCCCCCATACCTCCCATAATGGGGAACCCTGCGTACGTCTATGGCTGTGCGTGGTGTTCTTTATCCCGTACGTAGTTTGCGCTCTGCAGTTTACCGTTATAACAACAGCCGAGCCCTGCAACGATACAAAACTAAGGCATTGCGGTCTCTCTCAGGGCTCACTTTCGCGCTTCTGAGTCAAGTTAGGCGAGCGGCGCAAGCCAGTGGGGCCCTGGACTTGGGGCCCCAACCAACATGCTCCAGAGTATACCCCTTTTCTACCGGCCCTTCCCTCAAAGTAAAGTTTTGTTGTTCTTCTTCTTCTGGGCCGGTATTGTGATGGGAAAAGCGACAGAAATGTGGCTTCACGGTACGGCCGGCAATGCCGTGTTTCGTCACTTGGTTGACGGAGGTCGCAGCCGAGCAACGCTCGCTTATATTGGCTATAGTATAGTGGTTTTGAGGATAAGAAAGCCGCTTTTTCTACAACACACGGGAGCACGGCTGGGCGTCGGCCGGGGATGGGAAAAGTGTTATGAAAGAAAACGGAGGAAAGAGACCACCTTCACGAGAATCGAGTACCCAGAACACCATTGGCGACGCCAGTGGGGAGGGGGTGGAGTTCACCCCCTCCCCCCGCCGAAATCTTTTTGCGTGCGCATATACACGCACACACCCATGAATACACATAAAGGTTGGTACAGAATCACTTTCAACTAATCATTGAGTTCTTGCCTCACGAACTGATCGGCGCAAGTTTCCAATCCGTCTAGAACGAGCGGAGTTTGTGCGCTTTTCTCTTCTTCCGCCCCATGAGCACGCTGGATGCTACGCAGGCGGGGGTTGTGACAAAGAGGGAAAGAAGCTACATCAGCGCGCACCCGAAAAAGGATCGCTGCCCCCCCCCCCCCCCTGCGATTCTGTTGCGCGGTAGTGTTGCTACAGTGTAATTTTACAATATAACGCGAGGCGGCACCACGTGTCGAAAAGCGCATCCGATCCAAACGCCGCTCAGCTATCGACCAATAGCAGCAATCTGCTGTATGACGCCACACAGCAGCCACCGGCAGCTCCGAGGAGAGCGAGGAGGGTCCCTGTGTGAAGAGCAGGAGCATGGAGAAGTGGCAGATTCGCGCTCCGATTGTAAACTATCCTTGCCGAGCACGACTACAAGATATCGCGTAAGTGCTCAAAGCAGCCTCTGCTTTCCGCTGCATGCTTTTTGTTTTTATTTTCACCAGTCACGAAGGGTGGTTCAGGACCCCTTTAATTCGTTTTTAGTGGCGATGATAAAAGATGCTTCGCCTATATTATGGTCGCTTGGTTGTTCCTCAGATCCTTGGCACAACCCAACCCGATGAATCTGGTGGTGCCTTTAGGAAATCACTAGGCTTGATCACATTAACAGCTTTAGAAATATAGTCTAGATGTAGCTCATTATTGATAATTAGATAAAAAACAAGTTTGATACTGAGTGCAAAATGACTTAGAGAAACACTGCACTAGTAACATAACAGAAGCTGCAAGAACGTGAGCCTGCAAGAACTTTTGCACGGCTCACGATCTTGCGTGAACGTTATGTGCATTAGAACTTTCCAGTGCAATACCACATTAACAAACGGCCAACTACACAATCACTAATTTTTGTCCCTAGCCATTTGCAGTTCTGGTATTCTTGAAGGAGAAAGGGGCCTTCAAAGGAAACACTACAGGCAAGGCAGCTTTGCATTTTCAAAACATGCCCCTTTTCTTGCTTACCGAAATGTCTCCTCGCAGTTTTTTTTTTCTTACCTCAAATAAAAGTGGACATCAGGACGTTCTGTTACATTAGGCTGTTCCCATTGCCATGGCGATCGCAGGATGGTCACATTGGATAGATTTATTAGTAGTGTTAGCTTGTATTATTTAATTGCAGATTACCAGAGACATAGAGTCGGGTGGCCATGTCGCCATCTTGTGGCAGACTCTTTAGCTAGAGAAGCCACAGGATTACGTGGTCAACAGTGTCGTATCTAATGTTAGCATAGATCATGAGGAAGTATCTGTAAACAACTAAACAAAGCAGCTCGGCCTCTCTAGCGTGCTACACACCACCTAGCGGCAACTTTCCAGTGAGAGGCCCACAACAAATTTCATACACGCAAGCAACAAGGCCTTACTTGCCTTGTCACAAGATGCACCAGGACACAGGATGTTCAATTTGTTGCACACGCTTTATTGCAGTGGATGGCATCGGTGCCAGCAGAACGACAAAAAAACGCATAGTTCTCAGTTTCTGTGCAAAATACCGGGGATCTTCTAGCAGAAAAATGCTCGATCAAACTATACACTTGCTACATCATCGTGTCGACAACAGTGCCTAGAGAAATACTGTTTCAAACGGGCTTAGAAAAAACGGTGCGCGCAACTATCAGTGCAATCGAAGCGCGGTCAAAAGTGCAGGCACGTCGTGTGATGGAAACACTGAAGGCACGTGCGAGAAACGAACTTAAAAATTTGGGCACGACAACGTTTGATTTGACGCTCACGAAACAAGTCGTTTTTTTCTTTCGTTACAACGGTGCGAACGCGTCACATCACAAAACCTGCAAAGTGGTGCAGTGTTATGCGCAGGGGGAACAAGCGTGCACTGCGTGTTTTAGGCTAACGAATCTTAAGTGAGGCGCTGCACATAACTGTACACAACCACAAGTGGCAAAGAAAAACTGCCGTGAACAATTAGCAGCAGTGAGATGTGCAGGACGCACGTACAATCAGCATCTCAAGCAGGGAAAATATTAAGCCAGCATTTCGTCTTCAAACCATCCACAATGCGCTGGACAGTCAATATACCGATTTGACAACTTTTGGTGGCAGTTGAAAAAAAAAAATTGCACAATTTATATCAACTTGATTTCGCGTCATCATCCATAAATGTAACAAATACGTCGAAAGCACAGCGACGAAAAATCGTATGTGCGTTCCTCTTAATACACGTCGATATTCCAGGAAGACGCCCAGAGGGAAGTGAAGAAAACAAATTTTCTCGGACATCACACCAGAACAGCGTTCTCGGGCCGATTGCTTTCAAGGATGCCTATAACCCGAACTTCACGTAGACGTCAGTGCACCCTTCAAGCGCATGACGATCATTGCGCAAAGCACTTATAACCACGCAGAGACTACAATGCAGTCGGAAGGCACGTCAATTTTCGTGCCACCAAAAGAGATTTGTCGAGAACGCAGCTCCGGCATTGCATAGTGCACTTGCAGCATTTGTCACTAGACTAATATCCTCCTTACAAAAGTTGAGCGTGGCCACACCAAGGTTTTTTTACTAAATGCTGTCCTTCTATAGTTAAAGGGAGCCGGCCGACATTCCAGGTTTTTTTTTTTTTTCTGACACGCGCAACAAGCTATCAAAATACTCCTATGATCCGTGGTTCTCGTCTGGCACCAAAGCTGTTTCCCGCATATGGCAAAAACGCTCCGAGTAAGCCACTGCCCATCCGATGGGGCGGCATCCGAAGACTTTCGCCTCCGTATGGCTGACACATCGCACAATTAGCTTAAGTAACACAAAATGGAGAAAAAAAATTGGAGGGGGACAATAAAGCGCGTAACGTCCTTGTAAAAAAAAAAAAAAAAAAAAAAAAAAAAAAAAAAAAAAAAAAAAAAAGGTAACTGAGCAAATCGGTACACTCAAAATAAAAAGTCAGTAAATAAAGATGTCGCAGTCATCGAACAGGATCGCACTGGCCAAACATGCCAGCTAGGAACGAGAGACTACAGACAGCGAAAGACAAAGGAATAAAAATAGAAGCACATAAGAAAACAAACGCATCATTATGTACAGCGAGAGGCGCAGAAAGAAAAAAAAAAAGAGAAACTGTCCACTTTTAGTAATTTTGACTCTCGCAGAACCCAGGAGAACACTCAGTGGCCAGTGGCAACGCGCCGCAACCCAATACCACTTGCCGTTTTTCCAAAAAAAGTTTGTTCCAGTGAGCAATCAAAGCGGCCACAACTGCTACACTTTTGTGAGCATGCAGAAAAGAGTGCATGCGCCGTCAACGAGCAACAAACAAAAACTGCAGACGTGATCAGCCAGTCTAACGTGTCATTACCGCGCGGCCTCTCCATTTCAAGAGGCACGCTTAAGTAGTTTGCCGTGGCCTGCGCAACAGGCGTCACCTGCGGAACAACAAACGCAGCCCGCCGTTGTCGCTGCACAAGAACTCGCAACCTCGGAATCAACAAACACCGGAACACTTAGACATCACTAATCGCAACTCAGCTTCTCACTTACGCCGCGGAATGTTTCGCGGACGTAATACCACTGACTGCGATTTCAGTAAGTGATGAAGAGGAAAGGGGGGCCAGTGAAAACGCAGCGAGATTTTTTTTTTTTTTTCGTGCTGGTTTCCTCACAGATTTTTCCTGCATCCAGCATGCGACAGCCAACAAGAAATCCCGGTGCACAAAAACTTTTGGGTCTCTGTGCAATAGCTTTCACAGCCCTCTCCACAACCACCACCAGCTCAAGTACTCTACAAACGACAGCAACAACTTTACGCAGCGGAGCATAACAATGCGAGAAATTTCGTTCTTTTTTTAACCTTCTACCTACACTGAATATGGAGTGACACTACTTTTCGCACAATTCGGTCTGCGCGCAAACTGGCGAGCCAAAGTTTTCAATGACACACTCACAGCTCTACAAAAATATCTTGCCAACGAAATGCAACAACTCCTGAATGTGAGAGTCGGCACTCCACTTGTTATGCTCTTCAACATTCTAGCTTGGCCTTTCTGATGAACAGTTAATCTATTTTCTTGTGTATATCCGGCACCATCAACGATCTTCCGAAACTTTTCTAGAAATCATCCCCACATATTGCAGCACAGCTAGCCTTTTTTGCACAGCAAAATTTCCTTTTTTTTGTCCAGACTAGCCTAAAACGTTTCGAATTCTTGTGCGGGTTATAGGCAAGAAAATACAATATTCCTCAAAGCCCGTAAGTTACGCAGGTTTCGGGTGGGCCGGCCAGCAATGCTGGAGGGAACTGACACCACAGACGTTTCTAGCTTCTCCAGCCGAGCGGAGTAGGGTAGGCACCGCGGACAAATTTCTCGCACTGTTTGGTCATCCGCCGCCGATCCTCACGCATACTTTTCGCACCACTAACGGTGCGTTGCCACTGGCCCGCGGAGAAGGGTCGCGTGTGCGAACCGCCGGAGGCACGGTTTCCGAGTCCCTGTCCTGGTGCCGAGGGTGTGATGTCTTTAGTCGTCCCAGTCCTTCTTGATCTCGAAGGTCCACTCCCACTTGAGGTGCTCGTGCTTGTCGTCATCGGTGAAGAGCGACTTGACCGTGTACGAGCCACGCGCGAGCATGCCCGATGGCATGTCCTCCTGCGGCGTCGTGAAGGACTGGATCTCCTTCTTGGGCGCATACGAGCCCACCATCTGGATTCATCTTCTCCACTGCGGGCATTGCAGAGGGGAGGTCAAAGAAAAGCACACAATTTCAAGTGCAACGAAGAACGTGTATGGAGCATGCGAAAACTGATATGCAATGACCATGTGATGCTTGATCAATGCATAATACAAAAAGAAGAGGCATTGTTCGGGGGGGGCCTGTATGTTTGTTGGACATCACCAATAAAACAAACAGACAATACGGCCAAAGAAAGGATAGATGAAAGTATTTGATTTTGTTAAATGTAGCGTAATAATTACGGCCTCAATTGAGGTGAATTAAAGTGGACGTAAAAGCACCTTTTTCTGTCGGTGGGATCTGAACCCACAACGTTTGAATTACACGTGCAATGCTCCACCAATTGAGCTACGATGGAGGTAGCTCCCTCGTCCACTTCGTCGGGTACTTATGTGCGTTTAATCCCCGAGTGTGCACCACACTTGTCGCTTCGACTATGAGTGGCGCCGGCTAACACTCTCAGCGAATCAACGCTCATCAATACCCAACAAAGTGGAGGAGTGAGCTACCTCCATCATAGCTCAATTGGTAGAGCATTGGATGCGTAATTCAAAGGTTGTGGGTTCGAATCCCACCGAATGAAAAAAAGTTGCTTTTACGTCCACTTTAATTCACCTCAATTTAGGTCATAATCATTACAGTTAAAAAGAACAAATGATGTCATTTGTCAGACAAGGAAGTCCTGCATAGGAATGCCAGCCAGACATAACTCTCCTAGGTGGCCAAGCTAAACAAGGTCGTAGTGTTTAATTTGGCTAATTGGCATAGGGCAGCAAACTCACTGAAGAGTCGACTCACTCAGACCCAAATTGAGCCATGAGTCGAGCGAGTCTGGTTGAGAAAAATTTTGGCAAGAGTGAATCCGAGTGAATTCAGTTGAGGAAAATTTAGGCAAGTCTCAGTCAGAGCGAGTCTGGCAGAGCAAAACTTTGGCGAGTCCAAATTGCAAAATATATTTCTTGAACGAGTCTCAGTCAGCTGCACCTTTTTTGCTGACCTATGCTAATAGATGGAACTTTTTCTGCACACGGCACAACAATATAACATTTGAAAGCAATGCTCGTCCGTTTTGTAAAGAATAAGCCGAAAGTAGGAGTGTTAATGGAAAAAAAAATCTAATGCAATGCTAGTGATGAGCATGAAAAGATGCAAGAAACTAGGTGATGCAAGAAATAGGTCATGGAACTTACACCTACCAATATGTTATCAAGAGGGTAGAGAAACTAATGTTCTCTTTCTCGTTCATTTGTGCAGCATCACCCTCATACGCATTACGATTTACAAAGCAACAGTCCCAGCAACAAGATTAACTGAGCCGCTCACCTTGGAGTCCGTGCCTGTAAATCTTCTGGACGTACTTGAGCCCCGTGACAATCTCGCGCTGCACAAAGAACTCGATCCGGATCCGGTACTGGATGCCCTCCTTGACGGTGAACGTGCGCTTCTTGATCTGGTCAAAGTCCTCTGCATGCGCAAAAAGAGCAAACCTCGTCAACACTGACGTGTCGCGGACCTATCACACAATGCCGGCAACGGTGATGCTGGTCGCACAAAATGTCCCTGCAAACATGAACTTTGTTCTTTGAGGGGGCACAGGTAAACAATTTTGAAATTTTGAATTAGCACCAAGAATGCGCTGGTGACTCGGCACTTCCTCAATTTTTTTCAATGCCCATCAGATGCGCCCGATCCATTCGTTCGCTACCCTCTCTTATTGTCCTTTCCTACCCTCCCCCATCAGCTAGCCTTTGTGCACGCTTTGCTTTCATGGGGGAGAGTACCCTTTAAGTGATGACGGAAGTCAGAGCGGGCAACTTTTTGAACAGTTGTGTTCATAATCATGGGGCGACGTCCTGCATTTCTCATGATCACTATGTTGGCTGTCACGCTGGCTCTCTAAGAGACGCGGTGTTTTTGAGGTGGCATGTGCCTGTTCGTGGCGCTATGCCCCCCATGCAACACGAGTGCTTCGAGGTGGCGAGGGTATTGCTTCGAGCCACAAAGGCAACAAGAAAGGAAGAATAGAGGGAAAGCAGGGAGGAAGCCACAAAGAAGGAGTACGAAGGAACAAATCTTACACAAGCATGATATTGGAGACGGATGGTACATCTTACGCATCTCTACAGGAATGGCAGTGTTGCGCTCTCAGACACGTGTATGACACAAGGAGTCATACCCTTTAGGTGGCGCTGCATCATGGCAGCTCCCTGAACTAAGGCAGACCAACGGTTCCCACTGAGGAGCAAGCATTTGCACTTTCAGTGAAAAAAATAGATGAGGCAACGGCTGACTGCACCACCTCCAAAGCGTAAGTAGCGGCGGCGAGGGGACTTGACTGCGGGTGCTTCAGCCAAGTTGGTCTTTATGCCATTCTGGATTTCATCACAGCAATGCACACAAACTAGACAGAAGAAAGCAGCCCAGCATGCTGCCGTTTAACGTGTACTGGTGTACCACATCCCATGCGGTCACCTAGCAATGCCAACACATGGCCACACTCGCATCACCTTTTCACAGCCAACTCTGCCCCGAGCTTCACTGATGGCTCAAGAAGCGAGAGTGAGGTTGTCTATGCAGCTACAGAAGTGAGTGACACAGCTCTTCAAGTTCAAGTTCACAGGCTCTTACAGTGGCACTACGAAAAAAGAAAAGCTGGCACATGGTTGTGCTGTTCATGTACTTTTAAAGGACCCCTGACACTGCATTTGGAAACTCGATATGCTTGTGTTGTTTGAGACTCCTGCATATGGGGGGGCACTTCTGACTGATTATTAAGGACGAGCGTTGCCTATAAGATATTTGAATTTGGTTTTAAAGTAAGGGTGAGTGCTCATCCGAGTATTCAGGTCCAATGGACATTTTCTGTGGTTTGACGTAGACAGAGGCTCTCCTCGTGATATTGCAGAGGTCAAGCAAGTATTGTCGACGTCAGAGAACATTTGCGGGGTGTGCACAATACCCCGACTGGCACTCGGCGAGGACAATTGTTCATCGCCCCTCTCGCTCTGTTGTCGGGCTGCTCTCAAGGTGGTTTTGGCTGCTTACGCCAGGAATGCCTTTCTTTTTCCTGAGGGGGGACACGCTCAAAGCACCCACATCGTTTCATTCTTCACCACCCGCTGGTCCCCCTATTTGAAAACAGCGCACTCCACGTCACCGAAGGTTGAGCGCACATAGTCTCAGGTGCTGCCCCGCTGTGGGGCGCTAGTTTCTTACAGTATTTAGGCGGGCGTTTCGAACTGAAGCATTATCATCCTGAATCAACGACGCTAGCATTATTTATACAATGCATTAGAGCATTTACGATTCAATTTCGGCATTACCAGAGGCAAAGCTACAAATTACTGTAAAAAGGTCGCAAACAAAACTTTCGCTGTCAGGGGTCCTTTAAGTGACGAGTGAATCAGAGTTGCTGCACTCAACCCACACATTTAGCGCGACATATGGGCAAACAAAGTCTGCAGCCAAGCAGCCAAGCTCACAAGCAAAGTTTGGATAAACATAATCACTGACAGGCAGAAAACATTTTCAACCATCCAAGGCTCGTTCCACGTAAACCTAAGCCTGAAGTATTTAAAGCCTTTGCGTTCTTACCACATAAAACATGGTCGTCGTGTCCAGAAATTGAACTCGAAATATCATACCCAGAAGCATAGCTTGGCAGTCACAAATTATAACACTACTTGTACACTGGTACGCTTAATTACATTAATTCTCGACTGATGAATGCAAGTGAGGTTGAGCAGGCACCCACAAGCACTTCAAATCTGAACGAAAGTACAGCAAGGGCCATCATCCCACGTCTTACAAGACAAATGATCTCTATGTCTGGATGCAAGAGTGAGTGAACTCGCCTCCCAAAAACTTTAATATAGCGTGCGTCTACATATTGCACCAACCCATGCCCAGAGTAGCTGCAGTGGGCCACTGCACAATGCCACACACCCGATGGCGCATTCTCTGCCATGCTATCACCAAATTTTGAGAAAGCAAGGCACACAAAGAAGAACTGTCAGCCGGTCACCCACCTGTGAGATCGAGCACGATGTCCGGCCGTCCCTCGACAACCAGCACCAACTTCTTCACGAGAACACGGTTGGGGTTGTTCGGTTCTGGAGGAAAGAGAAGAGGAAAAAGCAAATGAAGATGTGCGATATCACTTTCTAAACAATGAGTTCCATAGTGCGCAGCAACTATTAACACAATGTTGTTTGGCTCGACTCAGCGGATTAAGTTTGTCTAAAGCCCTTACCTTTGGGCAGACTTAAACAAATAGGGTAAAACACAAACTACACTTCTAAAACGAGTACAGCAGTACTGTGAAAAACCAATAGTTACACTATGAGTGCACTTTTGCATACTCCTAAACATACTAAGTGTACTAAGAAACTCCAGATTTTGGCACTCAAGTAGGACAATTAGTGTGAAACATGGGGCAAACAATCTTCACAGCCAGGCAGCAGCAGAGTTCGCATGAAAAGTTCAGGAATGTTTTGAAAAGGAGTGAAGACGCAAGACCTTACCTTTTTTTCCCGCCACCATAACAAGGCCCTACACCTAGGCTGCTACTTCAAAGTATGACACCATGTAGCAGGGCAGCAAACAACAGAACAAGCAGGTAAAACAGCGCGTGGTAAACAGTAAACAGGAGTGGTATAATGGTGCGTTATTTGGCACACACACACCACCACTTCACTACGAGACATGAAACATACAGGTTGAAAGAAAACAACTTGAAACTGGATTGTAGAAAAGCTATTGTAGTTAAGTACTTAGATAAGTACTCTAAGGCTCTCTGGAGAACATCTTTCTTTTTATACGGTCATTAGGTCTAGACCATGAGCTCTCGAACTAAGTTCTGCAGAACACAGGGGTTCTGCAAAGGACATCTTAGGGTCCCACGAGTGACCAAAATGAGGGCAGCTGGCTCCCGTTTTGCCCCCCATCGGCAAATAATTTATTTACACAAGCAAATTTGCATTGCATTTAGCATGTAACGAAGCCATTTCACGCCTCATCCGCACATCGGGTGTCTTTGGGTAGCGACTGAGAGTCACGTGGTAGCAGCACTAAAGGATCGTCATCCAGTGCGCACCACGAAACTCTCACGACTTGCGGACCCATGGCGACGGAATGCTCGCGGCGTTCAAACCAGTCCAAATGACATTAACTAGCGCCTCAGCGCTTTATTCGTGGCTCATGGCACGTCGGCGATCACATGGCACAGTTTTCGTACATGGTGATTTGTCACTGCGCGATGTCAGTTTTGTCATTAAAACACGCGACAAGTGCTTTGATACGCGTAACGCGCATCGCTTCGTGCCGACTGTGGGCTACAAAATCACTTAGGCTTAGCTTAATTTATGACCGGCGTATCAGTCGATGGCAGTTTTTCTGTACGATTGGCGTGCCTCCTTTTTGTTTTACAAAAAAATTAGGGGTGTGCGAATATTCGAATTCGAATTGAATAATACTTAATTGAATAATTCGATATAATTCGATTCGACTTTCAAATAGCTAGTATTTGAAGTTTTCAATAATTTGACTTGACGAATATCTAAAGCACGACAAAGGCCAATAGTGCAACTTGGTTTGGGTTCGGTGGCCAAAACTAACGCTAACGTCGTTACAGAAAGCCTTCCATTAAAACTTTCAGCGGTATACTGGTTCAAAGGTGAGCACATGTTTATTTTAAATCAGATTGTCATTTCCGCATGTCATGGCTCCGGCAGAAAAGGCCAGGGAACAGTCTGGGAGACTGTCGATCTGCCAGCATCAAAACATAACCATCACTGATCTCCTGACCCCCAAGAAAGGATGATCCTTCGAAATAGTGGAAAGAGCATAAAGCTGCACTTTATCCAAGTATCACCACAATTGTTTCACGATATTGCCACGCGCGCTTCTTTCACTGTATTCGATTTCCGCCCACAAAGACTATCAGCAGTACTCGGCGCAGACCGCGCCTTATTGCTCCAGAAGCTTCTCGCTTGTAGTAGATCATTCTGTTAAGATTGCACGCAAGACGCTAACACTCAAGATTATTCCGGAGCTTCCGCGACGACTAGTGATAAGGCTAGAGTGTTCGACGCGTGCGTTATAAAAGCCGGCGCGTTCCAACGATGTACAGTTGATCGACGGCCGACGCTCTGTTCGCCGCTATCAGTGCCACCGTGTATTGCTGTAATCTGACCTTCCCTTTACCGGCCACAAGTTCGGCCAATAAACAGTTTCATCTTAGACATACCGACTCCTGCTTTGGTCAACGTCACGACCACGTGACATCTGGTGGAGGTGCTGCTTCGTCCATGCTCCGGACGCCCCGCGAGGCGCTGACCCAAGCCCAAGCCGCGAAGAAGACGACGTAAAGGATAACCCTGTTCGTCGCACCAGCCGCAGGCAGCAGGGACTACAGCCAGAGCACGGGCTCCTGCCGGGAAAGCACCAGGACAACCAAGACATTGACCTCGACCGCAGGCACGATGACAACACCTGCGCAGCCTACACCCTTCCTGCTTCAGCAGCCCAGGGAGCCGCCGAAATTCCGGGGGTCATCGTGCAGGACCCGGAAAGCTGGCTCGATGAATATGACCGGGTTGCCGTCTTCAACCATTGGAGCAATGAAAACAAGCTGAGGCACGCGTACTTCGCCTTAGAAGACGCAGCTAGAACGTGGTTCGAGAACCAAGAGTCGACCCTAACATCATGGGACGTTTTCGAACCAAGTTCCTGGCTATCTTCGGTAGCGTCGTCCGCAAAGAGAGAGCCGAAAATCTGCTTGAAACCCGCGTCCAGCTCCCCAACGAAAGTGTCATGCTCTTCACGGAAGAAATGACTAAACTCTTCCGCCACGCAGACCCCGAAATGCCAGAAGACAAGAAAGTTCGGCTCCTCATGCGAGGAGTTAAACAGGAGCTTTTTGCGGGACTGATGCGGAACCCTCCGAACAGTGTTCACGAATTTGTCTCGGAAGCGACGACAATTGAGAAGACCCTGGACATGCGCAACCGGCAGTACAATCGCCGTTCGACGCCACAGTTCACCGATATCCAAGGGCTCTGCTCCGCCGACCTGCGCGAAACGATCAGAGCGATTGTGCAGGAAGAGCTGCGAAAATTCTTGCCTCCATCGCAGCCTCAAGTGGATTCCATTGCCGACGTCGTGCGCCATGAGATCCAGCAAACCCTGGGCGTTCCTCACCAAGCAGAGCCACAGCCACAGGCTATGAGCTACGCTGCTGCTGTCCGCCGTTCCGCTACCCCTCCCCGCCCTCGTCAATACGCCACTCCACCGCAGTTCCGTCGTCAGACACCACCGCCGCCACCATCGACGTCATACCGCCCGCCAACCGGCCAGCGCTACGCGCCAAGGAAGACCGGCGTTTGGCGCGCCCCTGACAACCGCCCGCTCTGCTACCATTGCGGGGAGGCCAGTCACACGTACCGCCGCTGCCAGTACCGACGAATGGGGCTGCGCGGATTCGCCGTCAACGCGCCGCGTCCGCAGCCAGGCGAACGGCCTCGCGATATCGACGACTACATCACCGGAACACAGTGGACACCCCGACGACCTTCCCGCTCGCCGTCGCCCGGCCGCTACATGTCACCACACCGCCGGCAGTACACTGGCCCAAACCGGGGCCGGTCGCCTAGCCCGTATCCGGGAAACTAAGGGCAGCAACCGATGGAGGTGCGGTTGCTGTACGACGAAATGCCGAAGATCCTCCGCGGCCGCCGACGACGACAACGCGACGAGACCTGCAAGACACGACTCGAGGCGGACGAGGCCCTGCCGACGAAACCTCGCGGATCGAAGAAAACCTGACGACGCAGCATGGAAGCACCGCAACAACTCGACGCAGCCGTGATCCGACGCCGCGACCTAACCGCAACGCAAGGCGACGTACTAGCGACCTCGGACGTTCTCATCGACGGCCACAAAGTCACCGCTCGTCGACACTGGGGCCGACTATTCCGTCGTCAGTGGGCCATTCACCACCAAGCTGAAGAAAGTAAAGACCGCTTGGAGTGGACCCGAAATTCGGACAGCTGGAGGCCACCTGATAACGCCGATTGGAGTCTGCACGGCGAGAGTCACCATCAACAACCGGACTTATCCTGCGAGCTTTGTAATCCTACAAAACTGCTCCAGGGATGTGATACTTGGAATGGACTTCCTAAGTGACCACGGCGCCGTCATCGACCTGAGGTCTGAGTCGATAACACTAACCTCAGACAAAGCGCTCCCGCCCGACGCAACGCCAGGGAATCATGCATTGAATGTGATAGAAGAACAGGTGACCGTTCCGCCGCGCTCCAGCGTCATTATTTCCGTCGGCACCGAAAAACCTGCGAACCTTGAAGGTGTCATCGAGGGCGATCAGCGCCTACTCCTGAACCGTCAAATTTGCGTCGCAAGAGGCGTCGCCGAATTGCGTGACGGCAAAGCAAAGGTACTGCTCACAAACTTCAGCCACGAATATAGGCACCTTAACATTGGTACGACGGTTGCCTACATCGAGAAATTCGTGGACACCAGCAATGCTTTCGCCCTCTCCGATGCCAGCGAACCTGCTTCGACGAATCGAGGTCCCGGAATAGATTTCGACGTCAACCCGAGTCTCCCGAAGCACAAGCAAGACCAGCTCAAAAGTCTGCTCCTGCAATTTAAGGACTGCTTCTCGTCGTCGTCAAGAATTCGACAGACCCCAGTCGCGAAACATCGTATCATAACAGAAGAAAGTGCCCGACCAATCCGTCCAGAGCCCGTATCGAGTTTCTACGCGAGAGCGGGAAGCCGTAAAGAAACAAGTCGATGAAATGCTTCACGACGACGTAATCCAAGCCGTCCAAGAGTCCCTGGGCGTCCCCCGTGGTGTTGGTGAAGAAGAAGGACGGAACCCTACGTTTCTGCGTCGACTATCGTCGCCTGAACAAGATCACGAAGAAGGACGTGTATCCCCTCCCACGTATAGACGCGCCCTGGATCGACTCCACGACGCGAAGTACTTTTCCTCGATGGACCTGAAGACAGGCTACTGGCAGATAGAAGTCGACGAGAGAGACCGAAAGAAAAGACGGCCTTTATAACACCCGGACGGCCTGTTCGAGTTCAAGGTCATGCCTTTCGGTCTTTGCTCGGCCCCCGCGACCTTCCAACGCGTTATGGATACTGTACTGGCCGGGTTGAAGTGGCAGACTTGTCTTGTGTACTTGGACGACGTCGTTGTGTTTTCCGCAAACTTCGACGAACACCTCCGACGCCTTGAAGCTGTACTTCAAGCAATCAAGACCTCCGGACTCACACTCAAGCCAGAAAAGTGCCGCTTCGCGTACGAAGAACTTTTGTTTTTGGGCCACGTGATAAGTAAGTCCGGAGTACGCCCTGATCCGCAGAAGACAACCGCCATCGCTGCATTCCCGCCACCTGCCGACAAGAAGGCCGTGCGTTGATTTCTTGGCCTGTGCGCCTATTACAGGCGATTTGTCAAAAACTTC
>JALIZH010023737.1:0-46779 GCA_030522465.1 Rhipicephalus appendiculatus | reverse complement strand
GGCTAGATCAAACGACATTAACGGGCCCCTCGGCGTTTTATTCTGCGGCTCATGGCGCGTCGGCGACTACGGCAAAGTCACATGGTGATTTACCACTGTTGTATGTTGGTTTTGTAATCCAAACGCGCAACGAGCGCTTTGGTACACGTAAGACGCGTCGCTTCGAGCATTTAGGCTTAGCTTTAAGCCTTTTGTTTTGCAAAAAATAAAACAGGCTTCTGTACCTCCGGCGCTTCGTTTGCATACGGTTCATGCTGCGCGGCTCCTGAAGCATGCAGTGTATAAGAGGTGGGCGTTTTATGCGACGGGGACACAGGGAATCGCAAGTCTATGCATTATCGGGCGTTCTACATTAACAGTCAGCTCCCCCCGCACCGCTTAATTTTGATTGTCTTCATGCTCAAGAAAAATTGTTAGGGGTTGCGCGGCGCTCTCGAAAAAGTCGTTGGGGTTCAAGGCCAGACAGTTTGAGTACCTGGTCTAAAGCAATCTAAATTTCTCAAACATTCCGGCGCGGCCTGCGCCGATCACATTTTCGTGGGTCTAGTTCTACACACCCAGGCAAAACCAACAATCAAATCATATATAGTGATCTCGGCACTCTTAAACTACAGTTATGATTGTCACATGGGCTTTACAGCTATAGATATATAATATATTATGCAGCGATCGAAGTATCGCTTGTATGCCTTGCACAACTTCTTTCATTTGCAGTGTGTAATGTACGTCTTGCATAAAACATCTGTCTAGGTATAAAGCTGCAAGTTAATATTTACAGAAAACTTTGTGTCTTCATTGCAATAACTCTTGCTGTGCAGTGAAAATGTATGTGCACACTATGCATATGTGACATGCATACTTAAAATCATCTGCAGTAATAATTAAACAGTACTAATCCTGCAGTTCCCTGCAAATCCGTTTATCTCAGAAAGGTATATTTAAAGTTTTTCACCAAATACGTAGCATTTGGAAACCTTACTTTCTGGCAAGAGTGGTATACGCATTTTCTTTTTTCATACCAGATTTGGAGCTTCTGCTCCTACACTTGACTCTGAAATGAATGACTCCCACAGTTTTTGTGGAGCACTTGTTTGGAATGTGCGTGGTAGCACACACTGCAGGTGTGCTACTGAATGCGGCTTTTTCTAGGGAGGAATCAAACAGCGCTGTAGATGAAATAGAGAGAAGGCAACAGACACATATATGTCGTGTCTGTCATTTTCACCCCATCTTTTCTTCATGGTGCTAGTCAATTTCTTTCTCATAAAGAAATGTATGGTTTAATCCAGTCCATGTGAATGCAGCCTACAAATTAAGACACCTGCTAAGTGTGACCAAGCAAGCACAGCCCAAACTTGCCACAGAATGTTTTGCCACTATTGTGTTTAAGATTGCTGAGCAGAGACACATGCTAAAGAATGACTGGAGAAATCAGTAATAACAAAAGGAAATAATTATATCGAGGACGGCGTGGATGCAATATTGCTTCTCACCTTGGTCTCTGGTTTCATCTGCTTCTCTGCTGACATAACCACATAGCTATGTTTATTGTTGAAAAGAACCCTATCAGCAATTTGTCACCTAACCTCTACTCCCTGCTGGAATGTACCTTTACCGTAGAGAACGTGTTTTTCTTTACTGTGTTTCATACATGGCTAGAGCAGTACAGGGAATATGCATGCACCCTTGGTATCAACGAAGCCACAGAGGAAACCAGGGTATGAACATCGCTTTATTTTAAGGCACACAAGACTCACATCCTATTTTGAAGATGACAGGTATGAGATGGAGGCAACCAATTTTTTTGTACTTACTGTGAATGAAACACAAAATTTATTATTTTTACAAGTTCATCCAGCAAGAAGGCAAGAGTGAAGGTGCATTCGTAATTTGGCAGAATGGTAAACAAATAATGGAATAAGACATATTGAAGGTAGGCCTGTTAGCGCCCACCTTTCTCTTTACGTCTGTGTCGTGTTTCTTCCGTATATGTACCGCGCTAATACAAGCTAAGTTCTGTTAGACGTAACTTTGTAGGTGGTCTCCAGGCACATGTGATTCCAGACAATGCACTCAGCGCTTGAAAAGGCAGAAAATGAGAAATAGGCAAATAAGTTCGCTAATGTAGACGAAAAGTGTGATGCGGCAAAGCAATATGGTAATGTGTAGAGCACAACCCGTGGTCTTGATCTCAATTTTTTCAAGCTGTAGAGGATGGGCAGGTTTGGAAACAGCTGGACCTCATTGCTCAGTTAATAGTAGCTTTACTTTATTTCCATGAAGAGGTTCACTGAGCCCAGTGCTTTTCAGGTGCACTGGGAACTCTTCCTGGAGAGGACAACAATAAATCTATTTGTGAGAACACGCAGCGTCTGCCATACATTAAATGACAATGCACCTTCTGCTGCTACTTGCAGTGATGTGAAGCACAATCAAATTAAAGTGCATCTTTCACTTGCAGGTCAATGCATGTGGCAATCCAGCTTTCAGAAGTGGATTGTTATTAGACAATAATTTCATATATTAAGTACTCCCATGCAAGGCAAATAGTGAGAAGTAGAAATGGACCGGGCATGCAACACCAAGATTCTCCAGGTACTCATCAGAAGGCAGATGTGTGTGCTGTGTACTTGGCGGGCACTCTTCCCTAGAATGCTGGCAGCAACATTAAGTAGTTTTGAAACTGAACAGGACACGCGAGTGCGTGTCTTTTTCCTTACTGTTGTGGCAACTTCCGCTGAAAAAACAGTCATCCGCCTGGTATTTAAGATGTGGAGGGGGAGGATGGGATTTTGAGCAACAGTGGATGCGGACAAGTGGAATAGTGTCACTATTCCGTATGCAGAGAAAGTACAAAAGCTATCATTACTGTGCATTAAAGAGTAATCTGTAAACCTATTTTGAACTTTTCAATACATTTGCTTGCGTAAATACTTTCACTGAAAAGCAAAACAGTGGTAAGTTAATCAAAGTGCTTGGAAAACAGTGCCACCTGATGCTATGCAATTTGATGTTTGCTGATACCCCGGAAAGAAAAATGTGAACAGCTGAAGTTGCTCCTCGTGAAGTATCACAGACCAGGCACAGTGTGCTGTCACAGATAAATATGGCACCCATAAGTGCATACAAGGTAATCAAGATTTGTTGGCAATAAAGTGCATGTGCGGCAATTTTGCATTAAGCACATAGCTATCAACTAGTCATGTGTGTGCACTGTGAGAGCATCTGATGCTAGTTGCTGGGAAACTGAAGATGGCAATGATTTAACATGGAAGAAAGCTTCCACCTTCATCAAAGCCATGAAAGCTGCCAAAGGGCACGCCGCAGCAATGCTTTTGTGGTGTCAGGAACAACCACCCATGAGGGAACTCTACTGGCAAAATGGGCATCAAGTCACTTGTGAAGGACTTATGTATGTAGAATACAGCTCCACACAGTCCGCCACAGCTGTCTCGTAAGACAGCAGCCGG
Organism: Rhipicephalus appendiculatus; assembly: GCA_030522465.1. Classification (NCBI taxonomy): domain Eukaryota; kingdom Metazoa; phylum Arthropoda; class Arachnida; order Ixodida; family Ixodidae; genus Rhipicephalus; species Rhipicephalus appendiculatus. The sequence goes on along the minus strand of JALIZH010023737.1, from coordinate 43,309 downwards.
ACTATAAAGCAGGCCCACATGCTGCAGATGTGGCCAAGGGCACCAACCCTTGTGTTGTCATATTAGGGCAAGATGCTTTAGTTGGTCTAAGATAGGACACTTGGCTTGCACGTACAACGCTAAAAAGAACAACTTCATTAAAGAAGAAGAAACATCGAGTGTTCAATTACATCTGGCTCATAAGAGATACTGACCACTGTGCAGCATTCAATTGACTAAGAAGGAAAGGTCGACTTATATGGAAAGAAATCCTGGGTCAGCTTTAGATATTACTTTTGAGAATGAGCTGATTAGGCATTTTGGTAAAAGGCAGTTAGAACCAGTTAACTGTCGTTTGTTCACTCACAATGACACGAAAGCTAGACCACTTTGTCCATTAATTAACTTAGGGTCAATGATAGACATGTAAGGCACTGCAAATAAGTCCTAAACGTTCAATTGTGCCCTTGTACGGCATTATCTAAATGTTTAATAAGGTCGCACCTTTTAAATGCTTTTTTTGCCCAACAAGTACTGTCATCTCACGAGGATACAATTTTTTTTTTCGTCTCCGGCAATTTAAGCTTGCTTTCCAATTCCAGATTTCTTTATGTTGGAACATCGCCTGTCGCTCACGCATCTATGCATCCTCGTTATCCTCGTGGCGATTAGTTTTCTCTTACGGGCGCTTTCCACTTGTTGCACTAAAAAAATAATTATTTCCTAACTGGTTTTTAATCTCTCAAGGGGATTGATACTAGCTTGTTTATTGCTTACAAGGGTGCGATTTCACGCCGAACAAAAGGCATCTGTGGGCAGGGGAACCTGGAGGGTGCGAACCGCACGTACAGTGGTGAGCACTGTTAGGGTGAACATGCGAGCGCGTGGCCGATGGCACTGTCAGCGCCGCGTAACAGCCATCGTTGGAAACATTGCGCATGCGCAGCATGTGCTCTGCGATACACTCTTTCCACCGCGCTCACTACGTCATGGATCCGCTTGTTCGTCGTCTGCTAGCCGCATCTCTGTCTGCAAAGCTAATGTATCCTACATTTTAACTTATGTCCTTCTCTGCAGTTTTCTTAAATAGATAGTCCCAATATGAACGACCTTATACTCATTTTTTCATTAATGCCCAAATTTTTAATACAAGTGGACCTTGAAATGCATGATGCACCAGCTTAGCAGACAAAAATGCGGTTAGCAGACGACGCATAAGCGTATCCATGACGTGGTGTGCGTGGTGGAAAGAGTGTATCGCAGAGCACATGCTGCGCATGTGCATTATTTCCAACGATCGCTGTTACGCGGCGCTCACAGTGCCATCGGCCACGCGCTCGCGTGTTCACCCTAACAGTGCTCACCGCCGTACATATCTAGGCGTCGAACATTTCTTTATGTAAAACTATCGATCGTGCGGCTGTATGAGGCTTGAGTAGTGCCATACCGGCACTTTCGATTTCATTTGGACGACTCGATTCTGTATTTCGCAATCGCGATCAGGATCTCAATCGAAATTAAATCGTGTAACGCTTGCATGGCTTAGTCGAGAGAGAAAATCGGCCTCGTAAACCAATAAAGTGGCTGAAATGCCATTCATTCATTCATTGATACATACGACGAATACGCGACAAAACAATAAAAAGCAGGTTGCCGAAGCGTATGGTCAAGCACAGTGAAAAACATACTTTCACGCACAGTAAAATTAGTACAACGAACGGATTACCACAACGCTGACACCGCACACGAAAAAAAAAAAAGATCAAATATCAACGATCAAAATAACGCTGAAGCACGTAGTGACAGCGCAAGTTCGGGCGCTGCAAACACCATCCGCGTTAATAAAGCACACGGGCGACGATAAGCACAATCACAGTGGCCGCGCCCGCCAAATATCAACGACCAAAATAACGCTGAAGCACGTAGTGACAGCGCAAGTTCAGGCGCTGCAAATACCATCCGCGTTAATAAAGCACGCGGGCAACGATAGGCACAATAACAGTGTCCGCGCCCGCCACAAGAACACCGCAATCAACACTCCTCCAGCACAAATTACGTAAAACTTGGGTACAGCTGATCACACACACGCAAAAAAAATAAGCCTTCATAACGAAAAATCACATGTTGTTGCCTGACCCATCGTTCTCGAAAGCCGCAAATGTTTCACAGATCCAAGCCAAGTTGGGTGAAAATAGCGTTTCGTTATTTTCACCGGGTCAGAATAAGCTTTCGCTATTCTCACCGGGTCGGAATAGTCACTGCCCCATCATTCCCATGGTGGCTGAACGATCGCAGCGCCAGAGTCCTCTCTAGTTAATTTTAGGAAACTCTATGGTATAGACAGAAGAGCCGACGAACGTGTTCGCTGTAGGCTCGTGCACATCTGCTACGCCACAACTATAGTGAACTAGAAGATGTTCTAGTCTGCTATAGCCACAACCAAATTTCGCGTGGCTTGTCACGAAGTATCCGTTCTTCGCTGCAAGGCCACGCGGAGATCGACAGCGAAACTCGCTCAAGAGGGCCAGTACCGCTTTCGCTTTAAAGTAGTGAATTTAATGCGTTTTTCTGAAACTGCCGCGTCTAACGGCCCCACCATGACGTAGACACGGGGCACGTCTCAGCGCCTTTGTGAAAGAGTGAGGGTGAGATGTAAAGGAGAGGTTGAGAAAGGGAAGTGGAGCACAGGAAAACGGTCAGCCTGCATGCGCCTCGGTGAATGTGTAAGGAAAACAGGTACCACAAAAACAGGTTGTCCGTCCCTCTGAGGCCGAACCCCACGCAGCGTTTCAGCCGGCGTTTGTCCGGCGTTTGTCCGGCGTTTCGTTCCCTGGTGTCACTCGGCGTGGACGCTGCTGGGGATGGTGGCCGAAAGATGCACCTCAGAACGCCCCGGCGCTCTAAAGAAAAATAACCAGGAAAGTGAGTCAACGGCTTGTCCTATATAGCTCATTCCCTTTTAACGCGATAGCGTTAAAGAGCTCGTTTCGCAGAAATTCCGGCGTCGGCGTCGGCGTCGTTGGTTGTGAGCGAAAAATCATCATCTTGTCCGTGACCGAAAAATCGAGAAAGATGCAAATAAAATAAATAAAAATGTCCGCGTCTAAGTGAGGATCGAACCCAGGCCTTCTGCGTGGCAAGCAGGTGTTCTACCACACAGCCACGCGTCTGCTTGGAAATGCAGCAAAATTGACTTCCTCTGCTTGGAAATTCAAAGATGCAAATAAAATAAATAATAAAAATTTCCGGGTCCGAGTGACGATCAACCCAGGCCGTGTGCGTGGCAAGCAGGTGTTCTACCACACTTCCACGCATCTGCTTGGAAATACAGCAAAAATAACTTCCTCTGCTTGGAAATGCAGTGAAAATAACTTTCATGCTTTACAAACACACGCGTCCTGTATACAGGCGTCACAACACAACATGTAATATCGCAGTAATATTGTGTGGTACAAGCGTACATTGCCATCGAGCGTCAGGACATGTGAATATCACAACGACATCTTGGTTTAAAGCCAGCCACCCATTACAAAAGGCACACACGTTACTGCGCGTATTCCCTTCAGAACCCGTAGTGGGCACATAGCAAGTTCGAAAACATTTCACGGGCATAATTGCTCGTGGTTTAAAGCATGCTGTCTGTTACATAGTATGCACAAAGTGACTGAAGTAAGCACTAGGGACAGGATATCGCTATCGCATTCAAATCTTAAGGGCGAGCTTAAGGGCCCCCCCAATTTTTCTGGGTATCTTTTAAAACTACGCACCAGTAGAGGTAAAAATATACTCTCATGCTGAGTACTTTAACTTATGAAAGGTACCACGCTGAGGTTTTCAAAGAGTATAGTCGGAGTAATTTTTATTGGCTTTACAAAGTTTTTTTCGGTGATTTCTGAGAGTTATTTCTCATTCAAGAGTTTTTTGTGGCTGATGTAGCAGTTTATTTACTCTAGTAACTCGGTTTTCGCGGCTATTATTTGTGGTAAGCAAAGAAAGAGGGGGGGGATGCGGTCCCACCATGATCCATCGAATTTATTTAGCATCGAGTGACGTAGTATCGATGACATGTATATACAGACATAGACATATACGCAAACACACACATACAACCAATGCAGAATGAAATACCGCAGAAACCGAGTGCTCGCGCTTCACAGGCGTTCCCCGGCCACCCGACATATACAGGCAGCGCATCTTGACCTGCATTGTAGTTCCGGCAGGAGACATGTTTTGCGTGATTGAACAATAAATATTGAAAGCGTACGCGTAAACCTAAGGTGGGCTGCAAGTCGCCATGAGTCACACCGACCTTTGAGTATAAACCCGCCTGATTTCACCTTTTTGATTATCCAAATATTAGCTGGCACTCCATCGTGTTGTCCGCACCCGCGTTCGCAGTGCTGATGCACAAGTATACGGAACGTATACCTAACGCACACACAAACCAGCGCCGCTCAATAATTTTCCATTGAGCGGCCGTGCACAAACACAGTATCAGCACATACTCGGGAACGCCGGCAAAGAGCGGCGCCGCGTCTGTATACCGACTTCTTATATGGACGGCTTCGATAGGCCTTTTCGAGAAGAGAATGGCTATGCGATGAACGACAGCTCTAGTGATCACAGAATGTATCTCTTAGGAGCGAAGGTCCTTACGCTCTCTTGATGTCCGTTGTTGCCGTCGTTGTCGTCTCCCCCGTCGGACCGAACACATATAGCGTTCATAGAGCATATATATAGGTTTGAAATAGACCGTACTCTGTTCGTGCATCTGCCCGTCCGTCCATCCCTGCATCCGTCCGCCCGTGCATATGTCCGTCCGTCCGTCCGGACGCACGGACGGACGGTCAGATGGATTTCATAAACATTCTTTATATTGTTTATCATTTCGTTAATGCAGCTTCGCTCCATCATCAGCATTCGCTTCATGGATCTGCAGCAATTTTTTTAGACACCAATGAAAAATAGGTGTCCACGTATCTGTCGCTTTTGCGTTATGCCCAAGAAAACTGTAATCTCCACTTTTTCTTTCACTGTACAGTTTCAAACTAGTCGGTAGCCACATGCAGCGCTACTTCTATAGCAGACAAGCGAACGAGTTCTTTGCGCTTCTTTCGAGTTTAACAAAGAAACTCATCAGCGCAACACACTAAACGCAAGGAATAAGTGGTTCAATTGGGTATTTCATACGGCTTGCCATTTTTCCTGACCATGTCCGTCATGGTGCGACGCGCCTAATATATATATATATATATATATATATATATATATATATATATATATATATATATATATATATATATGTATGAGGAGTTTTTTTTCGAAATGAGCTAAATCCAGAAACCGAAACTAGCTCAAATAAAGCTCCATTGGCACGTACATACTCTCAACTTTCCTGTAAAACAGTTATCGGAACGAAATGGGTCAATACAACCAGCTACGTGTGCTTACAGATTTCGTTTCAAAACGAAATTGAGTCAGATCCGTGAGCTGTACGGATCGAAATGAGGCAAATCCAGTAAACCAATAGCAGAGCTTTTTACCTCCAGACAGGGTATTTGGCCGGATTGAAAAGGATGTGAGGAAGAAATCCTCACGAAGAAACACGAAGAAATCCTGAATCGTCAAAGCTACCAAATGATTTTTTCATATCATGGCGCTGTGCTAGAGCTCGCAAAACATTGGGACGTGTATGACTGGAAGGCCTACTGTACGGCAGAGATGAAATCGACATCCAGCTTGCCGTTTAAGATAACAGAAACCAAGGTCTTCTACATTCAAAGAAATGCAGCTGGTAGAAGCCCTAAAGTTAGAGCAGAACCCCACTATAATGTTTCGGTATCAAATTTCGTGCCAGTCCTCAAGAGGGGAAAGTCCCTTGCACAATCACCCGTGCAATGCCCACTGTACACTCATCATGTCAACAAAATGAAACTGATGGATGTGACGAGCCTTCTCGTAAAGCATTTCGGCAGTTCATGGCAAGAGAATCAAGAGCTCGCTTATTTTGCCAGTGTCCTCAGGCGTGCCAAAGAAAATGATTCATACAGAAGATTTCGAATAGAGCTGCTTGTGCTGCGAAGAAGATGCACCGGCTCTTCGTGTATAGCTGAAGGCCCTTAATTGAAGCATTGTTGCCTATGTTTGATGGCTTTTCGGCCAAAACTCTATCATACCGCTCTTGAAAGTCGATTTCAATAAAGTTTTCGCAAGAATACCGCCTCGAATTCAATGTGTCATTTCAATATGAGCCAAATCCAAAGTTATCATGCTAATATTGGTAAAGTCCGCTGTATATTTTTTAATTACTTGTGGCCGTAAACTTCTACTAGCTGACATGTAAAATATATCGCGTAATAGGTTTGAAAGCGTTGTGTTTACATTGCGTAACAAATTTTCACTGTTTTCACAAATTCTGTTTAGGTGGATTTGACTCATTTCGAAAAAAAAACTCTTCATATGTATTCACGTGAGCTTCCGGTGTGACGTGACAGGAATGAAGGATTTCCTGAGCGCCCGGCGCGCTCAGCTTCGGGTTCGGTGCTTATTCAATTTTGGGGATTTTTTACCTCAAATTACGTGCATTTCGCGCGATTTAGAAAAAAAATGGGCATGCCATAAATTGTCACGCCCTACAACTCTTTCGTATTGTCACATGGTCGTGACGTTCACGAAGGCAACAGTCGGCGTGTCAAAGGAGAAACTCTTTATTTGGCCGAACTTGGGGCATATATGGATAATAAAGCCTTTAATGAATGTACAAATATGCAGGAATGGTATTTCTTGCAAAAACTACTGTTGCTGTTGGCATGCAGACACACACACGTCGCGTACACGTAAATTTCGTTGCAGCCAGATGATCATAAATTAACGGCGTCCATAAGCCCAGCTGTGCATGCAATAACGTGAAAACCAAATATTTTTTTTACTCTGTACGCTCGCCGGTAGAAACTTTCACGCTTCTGAGGAAAAAAAAAAAATACGTGCGCATCCCCTTGCAGTCGGCACTCAGTCTTATCGAGATTACCCGCGCCGATTAGAAAATTTTAAGCTCCTTAAAACCTGATACTCTTAATTTTGTCGGAGAAGTTGACAGACAGCCACTAAAAGCTATTAAAAACACAAAAAACGTTTTAGATCTACGAAAAAAAAAAACTATTCGCCTCGTGTGCGACCGATGGCGGCGCTGCGAACGGCGCTCCGGTGACGCAAGGGCGGGGATTCGGCTTTTGTCGTCTGCTACGCTCTGGCTAAAACAGCAGCATTTTCGTTATAGTTCGCCTCGCGTCGCACGGCGTTCCTCGACTACTAGCTGCATTTTCTTCTTATGATATTTCTTGAGATGACTGCTAGCATTACATGAGTTTAAGAAACGTTAACATTTAACATATCTTCTGTATACCGACAGCCATCGCGGTCAGGTTCATGCCCCCGAGTTCGTAGCGTCGCTCACTGGGCTGGATGGCGTTGAAATAGCTTACCTGAAAGCGCGAACGCCCCCGCCAAGTGAGTTAAAGAGAGTCTCCGCTGCTTTGAAATCGCAGCGCGATCAACTTTGCGGGTTCGCAAAAATCAGCGTTGTGTAAACAGACTTCAGATGAACGAAAATTCACGCTCCACTCCCAATTGTAGTCATGTGGACTTGTGCAGGCACGACAGCCGACAAAATGAAATCGATAAGTTCATCGACCAGCGGGTTACTGCGGACCACTAGCATAGATTGGGCGAGCTGAATGCAAATAAAATCGCTCGGAATGAAACGCCAGCAGTGGTGCGCGTGGTACAGTTCGACTCTTATGATTAGAGATAGATACGTTCATGAGCCGCATTCATGTTTTAGATCGCGCAGTGCTGCCTACTCGACTATGCGAGCCTGCCAATGGTAATGACAGGATGGCGCGCACTATATTTCTAATGCTTTGGCAACGCGATCCGCTGCAGCGTTCGCGTTTCACTTGACACCGATAGTACAGCTTCGTAAACATTAGGAAACATCGGCGAATGTGTCCAGGAAGAGGAGAAAGAGAGCTCTTTCCCACCATTCTTTTGGCCCCTGTGGCTGATTATTGTGATTCTTTACCGTGCTGTAACAAGATTGAATATTTTAAGGTGGGAGCCTTAGATTCCACATATATTGCGAAAATTGACCGTCGGCGTCCCGCGTCGCCAGCGTCAACACCAGTTATGCGAAAATTCATCACACAAAATGACGTCATGATGACATCCCAGACCGCCGAAATTTGTGACGTCATAACGTCATGTCACATGATTACGTCATCACATGACATCGTCGCTTTGCATTGCCTCCGTGATTGGTGGGCCGATCTCGGAGGCGATGCAAAACCAGGTGATGTGTAGAAAGCTTCAATGCAAAACCACGTTACGTCCAGAAAGCATTCGGAGGGGGGGGGCGGCGACGGAACAATACATCGACTCCAGAAAAAGATGGCTTTCGCCTTCGAGTCAACTTACGCAAATGCATAAGGAACTCGAGTCTCTTTAGTACAGCGATCGCACCAAGCCACATCAGGAGTCGACCGTTGAGACTGATTTATAGTATTTTATTGCAAATACATCTTTCGATGCAAAAGCTTTATATTTATCAACGTTAGTATGATTACACTAATTCTGTTCAGCATATTTTCAGACCACCGTGAACGAGTGAACAAACGTCGATTTATTAACGTAAGGATTAAAATATGTTGCAAAAAAAATAGAACAAAAACAAAAGAAAATCACTCCGGACAACCTACCGATATTTCATATCCCCGTCGTGCATCCCCTTTAAACTCACCCTGTTTATTTCGTGTTTCAATTTAAAGTACTTACGACGCGCTTACACAGCAGCTGCTAAAAATGTGTATTTAATCAAACGTTGTTGCCGGTAACGCCATTTAATTTATTTGAATGACATCACACGTCGTTTGTCATGCTCCGAACATATGAATTGAATCGAAGGAGCAGGCTTGGAACCGAACACGTGCAGCACGCGGTATACATTTATTGCGCTTCAACGCAGACATGGAAGCTGAAGCCCGAACGCTGAAGGCAGTTATCGAAAGCGGGCAGGAAAGTCATTTTCAGTGCGCCACGGCCATAGAACAGTCGCGAAAAGAAAAATTCACCATAGAAGATGTACACATGGATGGCTAGCAGACGACAACAGGAGCAATCGACACAGAACGTGCTCCTGACGGCAACTCCGCTCGATTTCGACGGGTATTTTGCTTGAACATTCCGTACAAATTGCTTTATCAACTCGCCCACCAATGTTTTAATAACTCGAGCGCGATAGACATGCTGGCAGCGTCGAGCAGCCTTCACGTAGCGAACGCGCGCGCGAAGAGCTGCATCCGAGTCCTCTCCCTGACGTCACACGCGAGAGGGCGCCACTCCAAGATCTCGATAATTCAAGGGGAAGCGCTTTACTGTTTGAGGCAAGGTCGGGTTGCCTTAGAACGCGTAGCTATAAAGCGAGATTCTGTAACGAAGAAGAACAATGTACATGCTGTGGGGGGAACTAAGGAAACGATGGAACATGTACTGATTGAATGTGTCGATATCCACCCAGATATACGTGTGGGCACGAGTCTACATGAAGCCTTGGGTTTTGGGGACATCAATGGAAAGCTGAACACGTCCGCGATAGAAATAAGTAAGAGACGGTTAGAGTATTGGTGGCAGAAAAGTAGAGATAAAAGACAAAAATGAAGAATGGGGAAAAATAAGGTCATTCTGCCTTAAGAAGCAGAGAGATGGACCGTGAACTTATATATTTCTTTGCTGTAATAACATAGATTTAATCAATGTAGATAAGGCATTAGGCCAACATAAAAAGAAAGTTTTTTTTTTTTCGAGCCTGGTGGCAGACATGTCACCGCCCCGTTATAAAGGGGACGCTCATAGCATCCATCCATCCATCCGAGGCGAATAGCAACTGGCCTTAACAGCACTGCGAAAACTTGAGATACGGGTCTTTCGGCCCAGAAATCCGTCGCGAGCCTAGCGGCGGCTGCGAGAATCTCGAGCAGATCGGCGACGCGCTCCCGGCACTCGTTTGGCCGCATGTCATATTCTACCACCGAGCACAGGGGCACAGGACCGCCGCTGCGGCTGTGCTGCGGACATCCTCCGCGTCACATTTGCTTATGTTAGTTTGTTTTGAAGGCAAGATGGCAGCGCCCATGAGACGCGAATGGGTCTGTTTACGTTGACGCGCAGTAGAGAAGACGCGTCCCGGGGGCTCGAACGTCCAACGTGTGCAGGTTTTCCGCGTCAGGCGTCCTTCTCATCTTGAATAGTCAACGTCCCCAGCCTACGTTTATAGCTTACGCTTCAAAGAAGAGCTGCCGGACGGATAACTCCATCTCTCAGCATCACAATGCCTGCCTGTTACTCAGCGCACAGCAGTACGAGCACCGACAGCCGAGACGATGTAAGTAGTGCTTCACAACTTCTTACGTAAGAGAAAATGAGCTGCTCAGTGTATTTCTCTGTGAGAGGAAGTAATATCTAGCCTTGGTGAACCAATGTCCTCTCCTCGAAACATTGTCGTGACAGTGACTATCGTCAGAGTTTGTCGCTAATCTGTGTAATGGGAATTCCGGTGAAATCTGTAGCTTGCATAACGTTTGGTGCTACCGATCTTTGTTCACGAACGGAATTATTGGCAGGTACCGAGGGCAACATTCTCGCCCAAACGAACACAGCAGGTGTGATATCGCATGTTGGATCTTAATATGCCCCACTTAGAAAAAAATTATGATTGGTGTAGTTCAAAATCCTGCGTTAAATGCATCTCCACTGCTGTGTAACCTTAGAAAATGCGTAGCACGGGCACCTAGCGATTTCCGTTCGCAGAGTTTCCACTGCTGCGTTGTACCGAACAGTCGATGGCGTCTACGTTTCAAGTTAGCATGTAGGGTTTTCCCGGCACGTGTAGAATCTTGGTAGGGAGATTCGCAAACTCGGTGTGCAACTTGCGCGCTACTTTTTACTGCGCTTTACCGATTTTCTGCTTGTTGCGGCAGTCGAAATGCCTGTCGTCCGTAGCGAGCTTCCTCAGCTTGTTTTCCCCCGTGAGATGTAGTACCACGGCAGCACGGTCGCTGGATTTTCGAAAATATATGGAGTCTACTGACTGGAAAGGTTTACCCATCTTCGTGAGCGCGCCGGCTAGGCGGAAAGCGTTTGCAATACAGGCCAGCAAGGACCAAATCATGCTGTATATAAAATTGAAGGACACCTTGTGCATTCCAAAGTGTGTTCTGCGAAAGCTTGTGGCCATTCGACTGACTTTGCCATGTCCTGTTTTTACACTCTTAGTGGGATGGCACACAAACGGAATGTGTGCGTGTTTTCTTCTTTTTAATTTTTTTACCGTGAATCGCGCCGAGACGCGAGACGAACCTGCCTCCGTTTCGCATGCGTTCGTTGTCTCGCGCTCTGCGCATCATGCAGACGCCATCCGCGTCCCAGCCCAACATTTCTAGAACCAATACAGTTTCGCAGCTCCCCATAGACGCTTGCTCTCCGAAGTGGACGCGACGGCCGACGCAAGAACCACGGCCGCTGGATATTTTTTATCCAGCGGCCGTGCAAGAACTATCGGCATCTGCTGCAGCGATCTGAGACGCGCGAGGAGTGCGTCGCAAGCGGTACCCTCGCGCGTCTCTGCAGCAGATGCGTCGTCTCCGCGATTATCTTCCGCAACGCGCCATTGAGAGCAACGGTGCGTTGCCGTGGCCGATCCCTGGGGCCGCGGCAAGTGAAGGAAAATGGAACAGCAGTGCCGTAAGTTCACGCGTCGGCCGCGGGTGCCGGCTCGCCAGCGGAGCAGTGAAACTGTATTTTTCAAAAAACGCTGTCCTAGCCGGACACTTTGTAAATTCCAAACTGTGTTCCGCGAACGCCTGTGCCCATTCAGACGGGGTCGGTCAGAATGGAACGCGATGCGCCCGTCTTTCTCCATGCATAATTGGACACGCTGGGCACAGCGACGCTACATCAAAGCGCGAGCGCTGTAGAATCCGACGCGACCGGCGTCCGTTTGCGCGCCCCGGCGGCCACCTGGCACCGTGCCAGGGCAGGAACGGATGGACAGACGGGCGGACGGACGTGAGCATGAAACATTAAAGGCTTTCGCCTTAATATGCATGCAACGATTTACATGTTAGGACCTGTCGTTTATGTTCGTTATACAGTCACGTCCCGCAATACCAATTTTTGTGTATATAAAGCTAGCGAAACGTCTGCGAAAGTGCCATGAGCGTGGCATGCAAGTCATGTTGCACACGATACGTCATGATTTCCATGTTACCACTTGTCATTTATGCTCGTATACAGTTACGTCACCCAATACCAAATTTGGTGTACATCAAGCTAGCGAAACGGCCGCAAGCGTGCCATGAGCGTGGCATGCAAGTCATGTTGCACACGATACGTCATGATTTCCATGTTACCACTTGTCATTTATGCTCGTATACAGTTACGTCACTCAATACCAAATTTGGTGTACATCAAGCTTAGCGAAACGGCCGCAAGCGTGCCATGAGCGTGGCATGCAAGTCATTTTGCACATGACATGTCATGATTTCCATATTATTACTTGGAATTTATGTTCGTCATACAGTCACGTCACGCAATACCAAATTTCCTGTATATCAAGCTAGCGAAACGGCCGTGAGCGGAACATGAGCGTGGCATGTAAATCATGTTGTACATGACATACACGTCATGATTTTCATATTACCACATGTCATTTATATTGGTCATGCAGAAATGTCTCATCGTACCACTTTTGAATATATCATGTTAAGTAAACGGCCTCAGTTGCACTACGGTGATGGCGTGTAAATCATACTTTTCATCACAAGTTAGTCATGATTTTGATATGACCAGTCATACATGTTCGTCATACTGTCATGTTATGTCATACCAATTTTAGTATAAATCCCACTAACGATACGGCCAGGAGAGCACAAAGTCGTGGGCGGATGGATAGATAGATAGATAGATAGATAGATAGATAGATAGATAGATAGATAGATAGATAGATAGATAGATAGATAGATATCCTCAGTGTCGCCAAAGTTCGCCAATAAATGCTTCGCATTTAAAACGTGTGCGCCTGTGGGGGGTAGGTTAGCTTTTGCAAGCCGCATGCTGGCGCCGTGCATTAGAGGTGACACGATTTTGGGGCACACCCCAAAAGGGACATGTTTCGTTTCCATGGTGTGCACTGTCATCGCTCTCCACACACCGGAGCCAGACAACACGTACAAAATATTTTACTTTGATTTTAAAGTTCGTCGCCCAGCATCTGCAAGCCAGCCCCACCGAAATGGACATTATCACGATAAGTCAACACAGTTCACTGTGTTTGCGAAATTTCCGTCCTGCATGCAGCCTAATTCGCAGAAATCATTGTCAGAGTCTGTGGACGACAATTCACTCATCGTTGTTTACGTGAACCACGTGCGGTTGACAGCAGACAGGCAGATGTTGCTAGTATGTCGCGAGTTGCAGCCTCCCCGTGACGTCAAACCTCTCTTGACACGTCACTGCGAAGCCACCCTCTCGATACCGAAACCTAAATTGCTGTTTCAAGGTAGCGGAATTAAAGATATATTCAATTCATTCCCAAGCACCACGACACTCTTTTTAGGGTTCTTGACACCCGCGCTTTTATTTAGAGCAACAACCTGAAAATATTTAAAATTCGTGTCAGTACTCCTTTATGCGCAGAACCAATCGAGCTGCAAGAGCTAGGGAATACAGAATACATAGTCCTTTTCTTGTTTTTCTAAAAACCGTAACATAACAAGTGCTAAGAAGTATATTGCGCCTGAACGGTTCTCGTTTTCTTACATTTTCGGATGTTCTGTTCAAAAGCCGCGTACGTTTTTATTGCGCGACTTTGTGAAAAAGTCTAGTCTATATACCTGGTGACTGCATACTGCTATCGGCGATCTGGATAGCGCATCGGCGTCGGACTGCTGCTTGCTTGATCAATGCACAACGCGACTGTGCTACGTGTATTTTTTGTACGAGAAGCGGCCATCGGCCGAGGCGACCTGACGCATCTTTCTACGAAGCAAGCCAGCAAAGGGCGCGGTGGTATGTAACAGCATCGAAGATACGATCCACATAGGTATGGAGGAAATTGTGCGAAAGGCCCAAATGATGGCCAAGCACTCCTTTTATGTCACAGAATAGTTCGCTTCTGCCCTCTTCAAAGTGCAACTGGCATATGCGACGACGCGTACTTGTTGTAGCCGTGTTTCCATTGAGCGAGGATTGCAATAAGTCCGATGCTTCTAGCGTCCGTATACGGTACAGATCTCTGTAGGCGCTGCGTGATCGTGAGCATATAGGTGGTGATCAGCTGGCGATGTAGTTGCGTCAACGCTTCATCGCACGAGGTTCACTAAGCGGTGATGCCGTTTCTAGCGGTAAGAAAATTGGTCATTAGTATACTATGATGTTTGCAAAACCACAAAGTGCCGAGTAAAAGAGCAGAGGCTTACATAGCTGCGGAGTGCCTTAAGGGTAGTGGGCTTAGGAAACTCGGCGACGGCGCGAAGCTTCGCTGGTTCAATAAGCACACCATCCTTCGGTACAAAGTGCCCCAATATTGTTAGCTTGGGGGCAGTAAAACGGCAGGTACTTTTTTGATGTTGAGCTGGAAGCCGCCACAGGTGAGGCAGGTTAGTATCTCACGCAAAGGAACGAGGTGCGTCAGAACACCTGATGAAAACACAACGATGTCGTCAAATAGCATAGACATGTTTTCCACTTGTAGTTACGAAGGATGGTATCCATCTTGCGCTTGACACTAGTGGTCAAGTTGCAGAGCCCAAAAGACGTTACGGTAAATTCGTACAAGCCATCGGACGTAACCAAAGCTCTATTCTCGCAGTCACCTTAAAAAGGGTGGTGCCACCAAATTTGTGGCTTGCGCGCTCTTTGCTGCTAGTGTTTCTTATAGCTCCAGGAAGCATGATACAAGCACCAAGATTCATGTATCCTCGCTAAATAATTTAATATCGCCTTATTTATGTGGACAACTTTCGGTTTCGGTTTCTGGGCACCGAGTAGGGCAGTGACGTAGAAGTGTAGTAGGCTTGGTCATGTGACCACACAAGGCTGTGATGCACGTCGTGCTGAGTAGCGTCTGCTCTCGCACACACGTGCCACACAAGCACCAGCAAAACAAACGCGCCGACAGTTGCGATGGCTAGTAACCATAGGCGTGCGCACGAGGGGGAGCAGAGGGGGGCGGCCGTCCCCCCCTAGTCGTCTGAAGGGGGGCGCCAATTCCACCCCATACCATTACTCGTACCGTTCACGCAACTTTTTAATCCGAAGGATTATGGCTATGTATGATTCTTGACAATAGTGGCGACCGATGATCCTTGATGGTCAATTCAAAGAATATTCTCACTTACTAATTTAACCCCCGGAAATATTGGAGGCCGTTGTGAGAAGCACACTATCACTTCGATCACTTCATTTTCATTTACGCATCCATGGTGGGACTTGTTATGTTTTTTTTTTTGTCTCGACAAACAAAGGGGTAGTGACGTAGACTTGGGGGCGCTGCGGTAAGACTTGCCCCCCCCCCCCCCCCGGACGGGGATCCTGCGCATGCCTATGCTAGTAACCGATGTTTTGCCGGTACGTACGTTGCGGAGGTGGCGGAGGTCACTTACGTCACTACAGATCTAGTGGGACGTCACTACAACTTTTGTTGCCCTTCCTATAAAGCTACGTCAGTTTTGATGCTCTTGCGGTGGGTATCGATCGGCAGAATGAGCATTTAGATACACTTTGTCAGAGAATATTTTAAAATAAATTCTTAGCGTTTGCTGTGTCCGACTCTTCGTGTGGAGTGTCCTTGCATACAGAGGAAACCGACAACAGGCTTGTTATAGCCTCGAAATTTGATGGCACCACCCCATTAAGGCATCGGCACTCGTCAATAGCAAGGGCGATGATGATAAGTTCTCCGCGCCTTGCAAGCAGTCGAGTGCGTTATATATACGATGCTGCGTGTTGACGTCTTTACGAGTGCTCCTATTAAGCCGGCGATAATCCACACAGAAGCGCATTGACCCGCCCTTCTTGCGTACCAATACCAGAGGACACGCCCAAAGACTGTGGGAAGAGCGAATGACGCCACATGGCAGCGTTTCATCGAGTTGCTCGTTAATCACCTGCCGCTTGGCTGCCGACACACGGTATTTGTCGGTGGCGTAATTGAGGATGAGAACCAGTGTGGACGCTGTGACTGACGTTCGCCGTACGCCCCAAGTGCTCTTGTCGGAATCAAACGACGAGTGAAAGTTTTGCGGAATCACAAGGACTCGGCAGATCCACTCATAGGTCGGCAAAATAAATGGAGCTCACTCAGACTCACTCAATAAATATATTTTTCGCTTAGGACTCACTCGGACTCAGACTCACCAAAATTTTGCTGAAGCAGACTCACTCGGACTCAGACTCACGAAATTTCTCTTCAGCCAAACTCACTCGGACTCAGACTCACCGGTGTTTTCGTCATCCAGACTCGCTCGGACTCAGACTCACTAAACTTTTCCTCAAACGGACTCACTCGGACTCAGACTCATGAATATTTTCGTCAACCTGACTCACTCGGACTCAGACTCACCAAAATTTTCCTCAAGCGGACTCACTCGGACTCAGACTCACCAAAATATAACTCAGCCGGACTCACTCGGACTCAGACTCACCAAAATTTAACTCAGCCGGACTCACTCGGACTCAGACTCATGAAAATATTACTCAGCCCTACTCAATCAGACTCAGACACATGAAAATATAACGAAAATATAACTCAGCCGGACTCACTCCCCAAAATATTTGTCAGCCGGACTCACTCGGACTCAGACTCACCAAAATTCTCCTAAAGCGGACTCACTCGCGGACTCACAGACTCGCCTAACTTTTTCTCAACCAGACGTACTCGGACTAAAAATTAGCAATATTCGATTTGGCCCGGCTCATCCAATAAATGTCGAAGGAGCGCCATAAAATAGCTTATGTAGAATAACACATGTAAAGGGTTCACAAGTGCCAGGAAACCTTCAAAATATATGTATGATAGCTTTCAACGTACAAAAAAAAAGTTATTTCCCGTGCATCGCAATGTCTATCGTAAAGAGAAATTCAACATTAGACGCGATTTTTGCAATATTGAGAATGTTTTCTTTAAATATAAGAATGGGTATACCGACCTTCAAGGAACATTAGGTTTTCATTCCTTACCTTGACATTACGTTATGGCGCTTTTCTAAACACGTTCATGAAACTGCCAATGGTATGCAGTCGATTTACCGCTCATTGACAACGCGAAAAAGAAAATAATATGAGGCGGCCATCTTTTGCAGAATCGAGCTCACCACCCTTGAAAAATTTTGGAAACATGGCTTTATAGGGTGCATGGTTCTGCCTCTCTAAAGTTTCGAAAACACCTGCCACGATAGTCTAGTTGTTGTGATGCTTGACTGCTCACCCGAAGATCATGGCATCGAATCCCGGCCGCATTTTCGATGGATGCCGAAACGCTTGAGCGCTTATATTTTGGCGCACGTAATGAACCCCAGGTAGCCAATATTTCCGCAGCCGTCGACTACGGCACCCCTCATAATCACATCATGGCTCTCGGACGTTAAACGCCAATAATTATTATACTAGTGTTTCGAATTATAAAAACGGTAAGTTCGGTTTTAGTCGATGTCATGCTTTCGCAAAGTGATTGCGGATAATATAGGTTCGTATTTTACGTCGCAAAGCCAAGATGTGGTTGTCAGAGGTGCCGTAGTGGAGGGCTCTAGATATTTCAACCACCCAGGGTTCTTCAACGTGCATCTTAATCTAAGTACACGGGTTGTGACTGCGTTTGTTTCTAGCAAGATATTTTTCGGAGCCGGCTAAGAACCAGTTGTAACTGTTAGTGACTACTTTATCTCGTGGATAATGGTAAAGAGTCGTATCAGTACTACGCTGGATACGGACACAAGGCGAAAAGGAACGTGCATAGGCGCGCCGATGAGAGCCGGCCAGTGTGTTCAAAGGTATGGTGGACGCTTTTTGCATAGTCTGGTACAGACCATGCAAAACGAGGTGGCAATTTTCTGCTTTCCAAAAACCCCAATTGCTGACAGTCAAGCCGATTGCAAGAATGCCGTATTGAAAGGTGGGGACGCGAGCACCGCTTCACAGTGATCCTACTAGTCCCCAGAATTTCTAAGAAAAAAGTCACTAGACAAGGCCCTGAACTGACAACTAGAGGGTTTACTACAAACCAGACGCAATAAATTCACATACCTAACCCTGCGCTATTAGCAATTTTATTTCTTTTTATTCTCACTGCGTCACTATTATATCTATCCTTAATAACTTATTATTTGTATTGTTTTTACTTCGATGTAACTGCTACTCTCTTATGTATTCTCAAAAGCACAGCTCCCCTCTGTAATTCCTTCGGTCCTTCAGGGTACTATTAAATAAATAAATAATTGAGAAGCCTATTTTCAGCGGGTAAATGGGGCAGCGGAGGTTGCCATAACATACTGTTTTTCTTTGCAGAATGACAGACTGATGGGCAATTGGTGTGGGTTCATAATGACATCTAGTGATTCATGAAATATATGAGAAATGCGCTAATTTGTCTCCCGTGAGGGTACACCGCTCAGCGACTTATGATCGAAAGCCAGTGCTACAACAAATACAAAATGAGTGACATGAAGGCAGTACATGCGCTTTTTTTTCTTTCCTGCTTCAAAGTCTACATTCTCGAAAGATGCAGGACCGGATCACGTGCGCCGACTGCCTCGCTTCCTACATTGAGGAAACCTAAGAACTTCCATGAAAGAATGCGGCAGCACAAGAATGACCTCCGTCACTTGAACAGCGGACGGACCGAAGTGACAGAGCACTGCTAGCGGTTTGACCACCATACCAGTCCCGACGGCGCGGTGATTTTGGAAAAAAGAAAGAAACCTTCGCCGGCGGCCCCTCCTCCAAATTCTGCTACATTGAGCAGACAGCGGGAAACATCAACCACACCACGGGTGCACTGCCCTCCCCTATACTGCCACGGCTTGCGACGACTCACAGCAAACAATCACGCCTGGCAAGAAGGCGTTGCACATCTCGGGCCTTCTCACCCCTGAACAAGAAGCCGATTATGCTTCGAAACGTCGCGGTTTCTTAAAATAAATTTTGGCTGGAGTTTTGTCTTTTCTCCAGTTTTCTGTTATCCCAACCAGACAGACTTCTGCCGAATGTTCACTTTTGAAAGAATAGAAATATTTGTGTTGCAGGCCCCAAGCCTAGAGTGTCGAGCTCGTTGCTTCGTTTTGTACTTTCCTTGCATTCTTTGGGGGGGGTATTAGGAGCTCGAAAGCAAGATACGAGAAACGAGCCTGGGAAACGGCCGTGCCATGAAGCTTTTTGCCGTGTGGCTTGGACGAACACAATGACGGCTGAGGAACCACCGAAAGTGCTTCGGCGCGTCAACGCTGACTATGAATGGAAAGGTGTTTGAATAGGAAAGAAAAGAAAAAATACGAAAAAAAAACGGGTTTTGCTTGAGTCGGGAAGGACAGAACTGCAGGCGTGCTGGGAAAATATGGCAGCAAAATCTACCAAAGAGAGTCTAGAATTCAAAGAGGTCATTAAAGTTTAAAAAACTCCTTGAATTGCCGAGAGGTAACAGAATTCTTTGACCACATTACAGCCCGAAGAAATTTGTTTTTGCAAGTCATGAAGCGTCGCGTATGGCATGAATGGTGCGTTTCTACCCCCTTCCTCCTTGAAATCCGGTCGCTACAACTTTCGAGGTAACAAGGGGGCAAGCTTTATCGAGCCACTTTAAATAACGAAGCCGCTGCTAAATTGGTAGCGAATGACATGACCAAAGCCGATGGTCTGTGTCGTCGCTAAATTTTTAACAAAGCTTGAAATTCGGCGAGATGGTGCATAGCTACTGGGAAATTTTTGAGCGTGGTACAATGCATTCACAAGGCATTCAAAAGCGCCCGTCCTGTCTCTCTCGTACTTGTGAATGTCTTGATTGGCGCTCGAAAATTTCCCAATTGCCACATTTACTCATGAAAAAACCGAATAGACATCTAAAGACATAAGCGGTTCAATGCAACAGAGAGCGAAGGGGCGCTCGATGCTCGCGAATCGTGCTGCTTTGTCGTACTTGAATCCACATGGATGATGAAGCTCGAACATTGCACTAATTCTCCGTTGATTAGGTACACAGTTGTAGATCAAACTCAATGTGGATCACGATGTCGCTTAATAAAAGTGGCCTGGAGTTGTACATGTGTCAGAAGATGCTGCACAGCCCACTTACATGCCCTCGTATATGAGGGCATGGACAGCTTGATAATTTGAAAAAAAAAATTTTAGGGCTTTACAAGACGGTACGTCTATACGATTACAAGGCACGCCATAAAAGGAGGTTATAAATATTTGTAACCATAGGTCGGCAAAATAAAAAGGAGCCCACGCAGACTCACTCAATAAACGTTTTTCGCTTAGCACTCACTAGCACCCAGAGTAACCAAAATTCTGCTGAAGCGAACTCACTCGGACTCAGACTCATTAATATTTTCTTCAACCGGACTCACTCGGACTCAGACTCACCAAACTTTTGCTGAAGCGAACTCACTCGGACTCAGACTCATTAATATTTTCTTCAACCGGACTCACTCGGACTCAGACTCACCAAAATTTTGCTGAAGCAGACTCACTCGGACTCAGACTCACGAAATTTCTCTCCAACCAAACTCACTCGGACTCAGACTCACCGGTGTTTTCGTCATCCAGACTCACTCGGACTCAGACTCACTAAATTTTTCCTCAACCTGACTCACTCGGACTCCGACTCACCAAAATTTTCCTCAAGCGGACTCACTCGGACTCAGACTCACCAAAAAATAACTCAGCCGGACTCACTCGGACTCAGACTCACCTAAATATAATTCAGCCGGACTCACTCAGACTCAGACTCACGCCTCAATCTGAGTCTGAGTGAGTCTGAGTGAGTCGACTCATGAGTGAGTTTGCCGACCTATGGATCCACTAGATGTCGTGTGACGATTTATTGCAAACCACTGACGACTTGTACAGTCGATGTAGCGCCTGCTGAACAACAAACCCAGATCAGGCGCACAGCAGCAGACGCCCCAGCATATGCTTCCTCCTCTTCACTACGATTCTTTCAATAATTTCCAGCTCTACAGAGGCCGATTAGCAGTATTCATGTTTATTTTCAACTTCATCGAAGTAGAATCACATAAATATCTTCCAGAATCTGATATATTACTCCATCATACCTCCCAAATTTAACTGCGTAATTAAGTATATATAAGGTTTGACTTGTCTGAGCGACATTGATGGTAATTACAAAAAGACAAACCTGAGAAAGGCGTGAGCAAGAACAGGCGATTATACAATAGTATGAATGGTTTGACTATATCATTTTTAAACACCTCGTAATAGTATTTATTTTAATAGTTGCCATCAATACCCGTTTTGTTGTGTATGTGTCAGTAACCCATCTTTTCATACATTGTTGCAGATTCTTGGACGGCTACTCTCTGGAGGCAACGGCATCGGGCACACGCCAAGACCAAGCCATTTTAGCGAAATGGATCACGTAAGCGAGCTTTCATTTCTTCTCTCGGCAATAATCTTTAACGGTCACTGGCAGCAACACAAGCCGATTTATTTCAGGATGACATCGCAGCAGAGCCAGTACACGAGGCCGCACCGAGTCCGCTTTGTGAGTCGGGACAAGCTGTGGCAACATCGCCACAACAAGCGTGTGAGCCGGGAGACGTCACAGATAAATCTGTTCAAGTGCGGCTACTAACCCACGACGAGGCTTCACAAGCAAATGAACAGAAAACTCTGTCAACAAGTTCTACACAAACAGAGCCTCAAGCTGTTTCTTCAGGTATGTCTATACGCATTTGCGTAATATTAAATAAAATAAGTGTTCTGTTGCAAGAGCGAAGGAATAAATGGTGTAGGTGCAAATCGGAATGTTATACCAAGCTATAGCTGCGAGCAGGCACGTAGCCAGGATTTTTTTTTCGGGGGGGGGGCCCCAAGGCCTAATTGTTCGGAAGAAAGTCTTTCCATGGCCTCTGTACTCTTGTGTTAATGGCCGACTGGACAAATTTCAGGGGGGGCCCGGGCCCCCGGGCGCCCCCCCCTTGCCTACGTGCCTGGCTGCGAGCGCACATCTTTATTATTCGATCTTGCTTTATTCTCTAAAACGTTGGCGTCAGGGGTTGTTCTTAAACGTCTTATATATATAGTTCACGGTTTTACCATTGGAGGTCTTCGGTGAATGATCCGGGGTTGGACGGGGAGAAAAAAATTGGGCCGCAGTAAACTGGGCAGGAACAGCAATTAATGTGCGCTTTGGGAGCTGCTGCTCGGGCTGGCAATGGTGCCAGTGGCTGAAGCTTTGGGGTCATTCAGGTAGTCGTATACGGTTACAGCCATAGCTCGTTGGCGGCCGCGGCGACGCTGCGCCCGTGTAGTATGGTGGCTAGCATACGTGCAATATGCGGCCCTGGAAAGAAGACGCTCGCCATTCAGGGGGTTTGAGGCAGTGGCCTATTGTATGGGGTCCGAGTTCAGCGAGCAGTCCCACATGAAGTGTTTGAGGTCCGCCGGAGTGTTGCAGGGGCTGTAGACGTCAACGTCTGAGGTTTCGAGGCCGCAGGGTTTAGGGCTTGAAATGAGGGGGATCAGGGGGGCAGTGTTGCCATCGCTGGACGTCACAATTCCGCTGGAGAGCACGAAGGAATCCGCCAGATTCCGCGAGATTCTAAAACGTATCCGCTAAATCTCCCGCTAAGATCTATTTTATTTTAAAAAAAACAGTGAAATTTCGTATGATGAAAACTTTTATCATTTTTAAAAGCTTCCGTAAGCAATGAGAGCCGGAATAAGGACTATTTAAAAGAGCGTAACTACACTCTAAGCCAAAAGAGAGCAACGGGGGTATAGGGGTTCCTCCTTTGAGGGGAGTAACTGCATTGCCACTCCCATTACTCCCCCCAAAAGGAGCAACTGCAAGGGGATGAACCGTTACTCCCCTTTCAGTTGCTCTTTCGGAGGATGAACAGTTACTCCCTCCAGTTGCTCCCCGGGAACCAACCGTTACTCCCGCCGCTTGCTCCCGGAAGACCAACGGTTAGTCTTTACCGTTACTCTCGCGTTTTTGCTGTTACTCTCGAAGGGGCAACTGTTCATGCTTCCAGTTACTCCTAAGGGGATGAATATTTATCTCGAACATGCATTTCAGATGCTGAACACATGACCAGAGCTCCTTGGCAGAGAACTGCTTGGGTGCTTATAACACAAAATGTAGACAAATTTAAACGAAAAGAAATGCTTTATTATTTTTTCCTTTTTTTTGTGCAACGTGTGGGCACACACAGAAGTAGAGTTGAGTTCGCTGCACACCGCTGCCAACACCAACCGAACGGCATAATACATCAAAGGCTTCCTGCGTCTTCAGATGAAAAACTGTCGAATTCCCAGCACAAGGCAGTCTGCGTCATCATGGCAGAAACAAGGTCAACTTCTTCGACTGTGAATGACTCGAGCTGCGCAGGGCTGTTGCTTCCATCAAGCTAGCGCCTTCGAATGTCACTGCAGGCATTCCATGTGAAGCATCTCGTTGCTGCAAAAGAAAAATAAAGTGAGGGGTTTTACACGTAAGCACAGACACGCAGTTTGCACCAAAAAAAGCGATCCTTTCACGTACGTAACACATAGAAAAAGTTTGCACTTACCGAAATTCACTTGCCTTCTGCATTTTTGCACAATCGGGAACAACATTATCTGCGGTATCCACTAACACGAGAAAATCATCATAGACCTGCAAAAAATAAATAAAAAATAAAGAACATGCATCAAATATTGTTTTATTTAGTTGCAGTAAAGTCTGGTTAAGAAGAGCCAAGTGGGAATCAGCCTAATTACGCGCAAGTGGTAAAGCTCAAACGGCGTTATTGAGCTTAGTAAAACGACATGAAATTTCTGACGATTAGTAGTGAAGTCAAAACGTGACTTAAATGACTAAGTTTCACCAATGCTTCACAGCGCATACACATTACTTGGTGCAGAATAATAACGACCGCACCCAGATGAACCTACATAATTTATCTGTGGCTCTGACAACGCTCAATTTTGTGAAGGTTGTACATCATTAAAGAAAGGAAAAACAATCAGCCAGCTGCTTGAGAAGTCAACACAGTGCGCATGCCGTGAACAAGCACAACTTTGGGGGTCGAGAACGCCACAAGCAATGCTAGACTAATTACCTACAGTGTACAAGCATTAAACGTAGTTGGAAATGCAACGCAGTTCGTCACCACTCACCTGCAAGCTGATGCATGCAGTCTTTTGTCCGGCGAGCAAACTGGTGCTTTGCAGATAGCTGAAAACGTCGTGTTTGTTCCATCCACCAGCGAAATCCACAGCAGTGTTGCGCTCTCGAGAGATCAGCATACACTAAGTTACACGACGAATAAATATAAACGCAAATCTGCGAAACACACGCACGAGCAAAACATGGCACATCGGCATGCCCGTCGACCACCAACCATATGAATAAGAGTAGTGCGAACGTGAACCTAGTTGCGCCGAAAAAACGTCGAGGGGTGGCAGCACGGGCGTCAGCGCAATACTCTTAGTGTGTTCCTTATTTCACTAATAAAAAAAGGTTACTCATACTATGACTAATGATTCTTCAAGCGCAAACTGCGTTTCAAAACTTTTTGTGCTACGACTATGTAGGAAATAATGATTTAATGATCATTTAGTAAGAATTACATCGCTTGCTATGCTAGCGCCACAGTTGCAGCTAGTGAGCAGATTTGTCATTATTACGCATTTTACGTTGAAGTGTACTCCTAAGTTTCGCAAATGACAAACGGCGTGTCTGGGCATGTTTTTTTCCCCCTTCCTATTTTGAAAGCCTCGTCATGCCTCGTTTTTCACGTGTTTCGGTGTTTGATCGGCTTTGACATAGCTTTGACGACTTTCTCTGTGCTGCTCTTGGGCGTGTGTTTTACGAAGACCTGCCGTCTTAACGCAACATGTAGCGTACGCGTGTTGCGGCAGCTGTATTCGCTGAAGCTTTCTGTGGTCAGCCAGCGCTGCTTTTATTATCTGCGGATGCTAAAATAATTAAGTGTTGTGGTGTGGTGCAGTGCGGCGCAAGAAAAAAAAAGGCAAAAATCTGGCCTCTGAATATAAATGCGGGCGCCTGCATATTTGTCTGCGGTGTCCTTTGGGGGAGTAACGGTTGCGTGACGAGAGCAAGTGCTGCCGTTCCTCCTTCCGTTGCTCCCTTTCAAACACGAGACTAAAACACTTGCTCCCCCGTGTCTGAACGTGTCAGCCATCTTGTTCCACTTGGTCTTTTTGGGGAGTAACTGTTACTCTAAAGGACTAAAAGCAGCCGTTGCTCCCTTTTTTGGCCATTTTTGGCTTAGAGTGTAGAATACTAGAGGCTTCAGTGCTGCGGTTGTCTTCAACCTCATCACAGATGAGGCTAAATGCTCTATTCGTGAAACTTCCAAGGTGCACAAATTAAGGATGTGGTACGATCGTTGACTTGATGACAGTGTGATAGATGATGGAAATGGCAAGGAATTTCGTGACACTAATGTCGGTCGACTCGTCAGTGATCAAGCTGTAATAGCTGTCCGCAATGTCCTGTGCCAGATCAGCCTTGAAGTGTGGACCAAGAACGTTTTTAATCACGGAAGCGCACTTGCAGCGCATTTGATACGCTCTTGCAGCTTCGCTGTCCGGAAACGACGTCTTATGTAGTTGGGAAAAGTGACCGGCCGTCCTAATTTACAATGTTCGGCGATAAATACAGCAGTTTTGCTCTCAGTGGCATTCATTGGTTGGACTTGCGTTTTTGTGGTGAATCCCAGTTGCTTCTGGATCGAAGAACTCCCAGCCAGTTCCCTAAGCTTCTTGCTGTTCGCATGAGTTTTCAGACCCGAATATCTGCGGCCAAGTTGAGAACCGCAGTGCTACCGCGCCGCAACTGGTTTTCCGTCAGCAGACGCTTTGCAATGCAGCCATTTTCTGGTAAGGGATCCTTCGACCACTCCGTTCTGAATTTCTGCGAATATACCATTTTGGGCATAACTCAAGAGGAAATAGAGTCGGGTTACGCGGAGAATAAACAGAACCGTTTTTCGATTCAAAGCAGTCTGACGTCTTCCTTTCTTCTGGGCAACTTCGAACGCAAAAAAAAAAGGGGGGGGGGGGAGGGTGGCTTCTTTGCCAATCGCCTCGCTTTACGGCGGCGGCGGGCTCGCTTAAAGACGATTAAGCCGCGAACTTAAACACACACAAAATCGAGGAACACGAAGCCACTCGTCCTGTCTTCGCGTTCCTCCTTTTGTGTGTGTTTTAGTTCGCGGCTAAATTGTGTCTTTAGGTAGTACCAACTAGGCCAGCAAACAGTCTTGTTAAAGCGGGCTCGCTGTTTGCACCGCAAGCGGCAGGGGGGCACGCCGAGTCCACGGCTTGGGTGCCTTGCGGCTTGTCCGTTTTGTCTTGCCTAGAAAGCGATCGCTGGTTTTAAGGTGGTGGTTCCACTGTCGCCATCTTGCCATTAGTTACTCTAGAGGAATTAGATGGCGCCACTAAGTCAGGAATGGAAGGACAACGCTTTGGAGGTCAAACTCCCGAACTTGTGCTGGTGCGCCACTCTGGTTGAGAAGGGGGCGCGAAGCGTGGTGTCACGGTTCGGTGAAATTAGGCATTCAGCAGGAGCTTTTTTTTTTTCTTCTCCCCTTCAGCAACGCTCTCTCTCCTTCTAAGACCCCCACTCACTGGTCCCCGTCGCATTTTAGTACCAACACCACCTTTAGTACTCGTCCTCACTCTCGCTCAATACCCCCCCCCCCCCCCTCCTCCTCATGCTGCCTCTCACCTGTAGGCCAGCGCAGTGGATGCTATGCCACATCTCCTGCCCTCGTGCTAGGCCACCTGGACTATTCCAGTTTTGGTGGTTTTGCCCCGTGCACCCCTTCTTCCCAGGAAAGGATTGCTCGGTCTACAGACTTTCTGGAAACACTTGTCCCCCCCCCGCCCCCCAATGCAGTTAGACTGCGTGCTGGTGGAAAGCAGTATCACGCTCGAGCTGCGTTTACATCAATGTGACAGAATGCAACGGTAGCGCGTCACCTTTCCTAGTGCATCAAAAGTAATTCGATGCGCCGCCGTTTACATGGAGAGCATGAACTCTCCCGAAAGGCTCTCGCTTTCTGCTCCCGCAGGTATCATGTAGCAACCGAAGGGTGCACTCGAACCCGACATGACAGGGGACCGGCGTTCCCCTTCTTGTGGAAGGTGGCCCGTGAGTCGAGTTACCCCTTGAAATCCACAGATGCCTGGCGAAATCCACACCGATGCGCCTTCCTAGCGCATTACCCCCGTTTACATTTGATGCGATGTGCCAGTTGTCGCATTCATGTGCACGTGGTGCGTGCAATGCCGGCTTACGGCTAACTGTCAACGCAGGCGTATCCTTACCGTGGGAAGACGAACTGCACCACGCGTCCAACCACCGTGGAGACGGCGTACTGGTCTTTTGTTGAATGAATAAATGTCAGTCTATCACCCCAGCTGGCAGGCGAGTTACTGGCAGTCGCATCGAGCTGGCAGGCTATCATCTCGCTTACGTGAATGTGACAGTAGCGCATTTGCTCTGCAAGTGCGTTTCGGAAAAAGACAATGCGACGCCGTTTACAGGACCCCTCGTCGTCTTCTGGGCGAGTTGGTTGATGTCAAATGGATACATGCGCTTAGCCATGCGTCCAGCATGGGAGACAGAAATTAGCACTATTTTCTCCTTCATGAGCAACTCTATAAAGGTATACATATTAGTGCGAACAAAGAAACAAAGGCTAAAAAAGAAGTAGGAGGAAGCAGAAAGGTCTCAGCGCCCGGCCTTTCTGCTTCCTCCCACTTTTTTCTCGTGATTTACGGCCTGTGATTAGACCAGGACTGGCAAAAACATCCCTGTCCGACGCATCAGTGCAATGCGTCTTCCCAGCGAATTGCCATTGTTCGTATGAATGCGATGCGCATTTGTGGCATTCGTGTAAGCGAGTTTTATGAATAACGATACCACTATAGTTGTTATAAACTTATCGTTTTCATAAACGCTTCCCTTCCTGTCCGGCTACAAGGCGCAAGCCCAAGTTCAGCCACGTCCGCTCGTCAGCCTTGCGGCTCACGCTACGAGTCTACGATCCGCTATCCTCAGACATCGCCAGTTCTAAATAGGCAGACTTACGAAAGACGTTGAATTGTTAGCCGCTGCTGCATTCCCGCAGCGTTTCTCCTTGAGGCATAAGCGGCGAGCTGAGCGAAGATAGAGAGGAGATGTTCGGTCGCGAGCACGACATGCACTGCGCGGATTACGAGGAGCAGCTGTTGATTTGTGCCGCCAGTGCAGCAACACAAGCCTAGAGGCATGAACCTTAGATTCCCGGCCGTATAGGCTACCCATTGAAGGCCACTGTGTTCCGACAGCTAAGGCCTGGTGTGGTTTACTGAATAATTAAAAAAACATAGGAGGCTTACTATTTAGGGCGGAAACATACAAAATCGAGCGCCAGAAGATATATAGACCATTCGGAAAATCCCGATGAATAGTGCACCCGCACATGCCACAGGGTGACCACAAACACGGCCGAGGCTTACCGAATTTAGGTACACAAATTTAGGTGTGAAGTTTTCGAGCTGTATATACTGGGCAGACAGAAACCGCGTGCCGATCCCCAAAGTTCAGTCAGTGAAAGCAAGAGTAATGAATCGGAGAAACACGCAAAATGTTGCGCAAAACACGATCGCAGTTCTTAGGCCGTTACGTGGAACAGCTGTCAAAATGTGCGCGCGATAGAAGCGGGAGCGGATGCAGGGTAACCACTTGTTGCATGTTGTTCTACATTGACAGTGAAAAAACCAGCAACAAGTCGCCTACGTGTAAACCTTCACTGCATAGGAAATATGAATTGGTTTCACCACTGCGGTTGCCTTGACTTGGCGTTTCCGGTAAAGGGTATTGTATATATTCGTGCGCGGTTCTCGTCTACCATTACATATGTTCGCCTGCCCTACTTTGCACCCCACCCCCCTTCCCACATAAGGGAACATAGTCAGAACACAGCGCATAAATTCCCCTCCTTCCTGTTGTCCTGAAGGAACTCACTTGTCCAGGGTGCTCCCCGCTAACAAAAAAAAAAAAAAAAGAGGAAGAAAAGAAGGAAAGGATTCTAGCGCCGCCCTGCTATACCTGCCGCAAAATATCTTCCTTACACCATGCCCTGCAGTCAGCAGAAGTTCATGCCGCTTCGTTATTACTGGCTGAAATTTGCAAGAACCCAGGCTGTGTTCCTGCAGTCAGCAACGCAACAAATACTATTTGGCTCCGTGGTTTATTGAAACCAATGACGGATATTCACAGCCGACTTCAAGGGAAGAGTTCGCAAGCGCCCGTGTCCTTTAGGAGCGAGCTTGATGTACTAATGGGGAACGCCTTCATGTGGTACTCCTGAACACTTGGGGTGCACGGAAATATGCTCACGGGTGTTCCTGCGTTGCACTGCCATGGAAATGCGCCTGCCGTATGTGGAAATCGAACCCGCGTCCTCGAGCTTGTAGCCTAATCTAGCAAGTTCAGAGCACAGCAAGCGCGGTTGACCGTGATGGGTTACTTTCGCGACACGCACTCCTGCCGCGCCGCAGTTCGGCTGGCCCACATTTGGTTTGTTTGGTTCGTAGCAATGAGACAAAGGAACACTCAGCAAGTACAAAACAGATTTGATGTCATTCCTTTATGTGTGCCTCGTCCCGTATTCATGCTGTTTATTGCAAAGGGCTCATACCAACAAGCCCAGCCAACTTCACTTCTGGCAAACTGCATTTTTTGTAAAAAAAAAAAAAAAAAGAAAATGTAAGGTGGTATTCAAAACATACTTCACCCACGCACACGCACTGTCCGTGTTTCTGCTTTCTTTTGTCTGCCGTTGCTCACCCCTCCACACACAAGGGACGTTCCAAGGATACGGCTTTCCTTTTCACCTGACGACCCTCACCCTTAGACCGCGCCCTCACCCCAACCTCTCAGAGGATTGCACACCTGCTTTCACGCTCTCCCGCGCAGCCCACGAAACGCTGAGGGTAGGCAAAAAAAAAAAAAGAGAGAGACGGGCTCAAGCAGCATGCGGTGGGGGGCTAGTTGGGTGGGGACAGATGGGGGTGCACAGTTTGAAGCTAGAAAAGACATTCTTCCCTGAGGTAAAAAGGGACTTTAAGGTAAAATGTTTTCGCACGCCACCTTCGGGAAGACGGGGAGCTTTCCAATTCAGCGCTTTCGTTATGTCCGTCTAGATGGCGCCAAAGGAAGATTTTCGTTGTAGTGATAAAAATAATGTAGATTTCTCAGCGGTCTTGCAGTATCTGTGTGTGATTCGCGTGTATAGTTATATCAGAAGACCGGAACTGTTGTATATTAAGCAATGCATGCTGAGATGTGAGCGCAGTTTGAAGATTATTGCGGTTTTGTTGCCGTTTGCGGCACGATAAATTAAGACAATTTACACGCTCCGTTTCTCATTTCTGCTAGCTTTATTGAAAAACGCTACGTTGAGGAAATAGATTGGGGGCTCTAGTTCCTCTATGTGGAAATTCAGCCACAGAACTTCAGTAGCTTTCCACAAAAATGGGCCAAGGTAGGTCCCTATATTGAAAATATTGCCAAATTCAAATCACTATAATTAAAAAAGTAAGGCGCGTACATCAATGAAATTAAGGGTTCCGATGAGAAATGTCATCTTCTATATGGTCTCCGAAAATGAACTCTCTCTGGCGAGTAGTTAGCGGACAGTCTACAGCGAAAGTTACTAAATTTGGCTGTTTTCAAAAGCTAAGCAACAATAAAGCAGCGGTCCTACATCAATTTGCTACGTTGAGGAAATAGATAAATATGTCTTGAAAGTGCTGTGCAAGTAACAGTGCTGTAACTGTTGCACATTTCTCAAAAAAATGGTCACTGCTGAGGCATAGTCAGCCAAAACAATGTAGATAGCGCTTATTTTTGGTTATTCATCTCAAAATTCTAAAAGATGACTTGTTTTTAATGGATATATTTGAAATGTACAAATATCAAGCTTTTCAATGATATATAGTTCAACTATGTAAAACAAGGAGAACAGCCGCCGCGTCAGCTGGAAAAGTGGCGAAAACTATGCTTTCGTGCCGCCGGAGTGAGACCGCCGCCTTAAGCCGCACAGATTTGTTTCGCCTGAGACGGGCGCCGCAAGTGATCATGATCCCTCCTACCCTGTTGAAGGTACACAATTTCTGCATAAAATTTTAGAGGACAACTTGCACGATGATTTTGAGTCGGTGCATTGCGTGAGGCATCCGCCAGAAATCCGCCATGTATGAAAATGGCTCGTCAAAAAATCCGCTAGCCGCTAGACTAATTTTTTCCCCGTCAGAATAAAACAAAGTGCGCCAGATTTAGCGGAAATCCGCTAAATTGGCATCAATGCAGGGGGGCCCGGCCCCCTCCATTCTTAAAGAGGGGCTCACCAGCACTCGGAAGATAACTATAGCGCTGCGGCAGCCATTCGATAAGCCCTATAGATATAGTGTGTGTGTGTGTGTGTGTGTGTGTGTGTGTGTGTGTGTGTGTGTGTGTGTGTGTGTGTGTGTGTGTGTGTGTGTGTGTGTGTGTGTGTGTGTGTGTGTGTGTGTGTGTGTGTGTGTGTGTGTGTGTGTGTGTGTGAGTGTGTGCGTGTGTGTGTGTGTGTGTGTGTGCATGCGTGCGTGCTTGCGTGCGTGCGTGCGTGCACTTGTGTGTGTATGCGCGCTCTATATTGGCCGCCGCAATGTAAAGGCAGGTACATTGTTGACTGTAAGGCTTGACGAGGTTCTTCGCTTCGGCGAAGACGCTGCTCGAGACGCTGCCAGCGTTCCGTGGGTGTCGGCGCTGGAGGGAACAAGAGGTATATTCAAGGGATTGGATAGTGCAAAAAGAAAACTGCGTCGGTAATGTTTTGCTTGGGCTATGGGTAGGTACCCCTCGCTGTGTGTTTCAATTTCTTCAGGTTATTTGCCTAATATGTGTTCGGGTGGTTTCGACGGCGCGGATTGCGTGGCTCGTGCTGGTCGTTATTTTTCAGCAACTTTACATCGGTGTGCCTATGAACTCGGAAGTCTTCGTTCTACGATGAACAGGGCTTCGAGGACAATATGGCTGAAGAGCTGAGAAGCGCGTACCCACGCTGCCGTTTATTCCTCCCAAAGAACCCATCCTCGTGCCACGCGCCGCCGTACTTCCTGCAAGCGATAATAGTTCCACGTCTCTGCGACATCGTCGCGTCTCGGTGCCCTATCGGTCCAGCGGACGGAGGCGCGTTTTAGGTGGCCGCCTAACAAACGCATGCAGTGTGCTTGCATCAGCGCTACTCTTGCCGTGCCGTGAGCACGCGTTTGGTGAGATGATAGACAGTAGACAGTTTTAGTTTAGCAGGCTTAGCGAAATAGTGTGCTTAGCCAGCGCCTCCTCTATTTTTTCAGTGCCTGGGCGAAGGAGCGGCGCGCAATGGGAACCGGCCGTCGGCGTTAGTGCGGCTCTTCGCCGCCAGGCGCCACCACTCGAGTAGACCCGCCGTCGCGTCTTCGCTCGCAGAAACGAATGCCGCGGCTGAATTGCTGCAGTTTTCGGCTGTATTCGAGCTGTTTGAAGTATAATGAAACTTGTAGACGGAAATCGTGAAGCACTTGTCGTTCTGGGCAACTATTCTATTTAAATGGCATGAGTCGTTCGTGGCTATTCGATCGAGGCGCTCGCGCGTCGTCTGCTAGGCCGTTACCACGGTTACCACAGAGCGCGCGTCAGGCATGAGCGGAAGATCGTTTTGTCACCATTATGTTCGCTTGACTGAGAGTTGGTTTTCGACTGTCTGAAATTTTGGAATCAGCGTTTCCCGGGAGCTAATACTGAAAGCTAGGGCGCCTGCTTGGGCATGGGGCAGCCTGCTCAGCCTTGTGCACGCATTCATTGTGACACTACAGGATGATTGCCGGTTGTTTCGCCGGTAGCGCATGTGGTGTCCACTGACTCCGGTTGTTCAGCTTCGGAACCTAATGTCAGCACTGCACATAGCAGCGATTGCGAGGCAGCGATCGTACGGGTACATTCATTCGTTGACTGTTCGGGCACAGCACGGTCACGTGTATTGATACTTGCCATGCTTGGTTCAGTTGTTACCTTGGGGTGCAAACGTGAAGGGTAGTCTGCAAAGACCGACGCTACTGCATCCTTCTTGAGCCGCCGCTTCTGATATTCTACGAAATCTTCGGGTCGTAATGACGGCTAAATATTCTGGTGTAGTTTGAAGATGTATTAGGAGACCAATTATTCCGCCCTAAGAACTGCAAGCCACCTTTCCCGAACAGCAGCGGCAGCGGGAATTTCATAGAACGACAGCCGAACAGTGTAAAGCCTTAGATCCCTCACGAAACGCGTAAATTGACCGTCGGCGGCGTCCAGTGGCGTCTCGCGTTGGCGACGTCAACACGATTGATGTAAGGAATCATCATTACGTGATAACGTCATCATTTGACGTCACAGATAACTTTTGCGACATCGTGATGTCACATAGCGTGACGTCGTCATATTACATCTTCGCTTGGTCAAAATGAGCCGATCACGTAGGCAGTGCATAACCTGCTGAAGTGCAGAAAGCTTGCAGTGGCAACGATGCTTGAGGCAGTGAGAAAACCACGTTAGGTGCGGAAGTGTCTCAGAGGAAAGCAGGAGATGTTCAATACATTAGAGAGTTTTAGAATACCGTACGTAAAGCTTGCGGACGTTGCGGGTGTCCCTTTACGGGAGCCCGCTAGAGGTAAGCGTATGACGCATGCGCAGTGGCGCTAAGCGCTAACGCAAAGCTTTGCGTATGCTAGCTATTCTAAAACCCCGTATTGACTACGAAGAAAAATAAGAAGCTGGCTTTCGCCTTCCAGTCGTAATAGCTGAATGCACAAGGGACCCTGAGAGCTTTTTTTTTTTATACGTATAAAGGGAAATAAGAAAAAGACAATCATGACTTCTTTCCGTTCATTTTGCAGAGTGGTACACAACAGCATGACATACTGAAGCATGCAAAGACGTGGTTGCAATAGCCTGAAATAGGAAATAAAACGCGAATACTATCAAACTCTAAAGAAAGTATCGAATCAACAGCACCGTCTGACAGACTGCCTGCGGAATACCTATAGTGGGCTAGGAAAGAAACGCGGACATGCGGCATCGACATTCTTTGCCGTTTCGTATTTATTTTTGAGCGGTTGTAGCCTGGATGATTGATAAAAATACAGTGTCATCCACGGTACAGACAAAGGCCATCTAGTTTCTTTTTATTGCCACCACGGTCAGAGCGTGATGAAAATAGCGCGCCGCTATTTTCGCGTTTCTTTCCATCACTCCCTGCACCTCTGAAAACCTGCGAGAAGCAAGAATGCAATTAAACTCGGATGCAAACAGACAATCGCGAGCTTCGTAACACACGCGGCCGTTCAGCGCCAGCTTCCCGTAGTCTTAGGGTTCCTCGATGCGCGCGCCCCCTTGGAGGGTGGAGCCATTCTTTGAGGGGGGTGAATGCCGCCTTCCGATCGGCAGCCGCCATTCGGCTCCCCCCCGCCTCGTCGCGGCTGCTTGAGTGAGACAGGTGCGCGGCGTTTTTCTCGGACAAAATGCCCGGGTGTTGCGTGCCACAGTGCACAAACCACTCGCGAAATGGCTATAAGATGTTCAGATTTCCGAAAGATGCGAAAAGGCGACTCCTGTGGCTGGTAAAGATCAAGCGCGACAAGTGGCAACCCACGGACCGTTCGTGTTTGTGCAGGCTGTTATGCCATTTCAGCATTTGGAGAGTTATAACTCGCCGCGCTTACGCTGGCCTTCTCGCTCGACGTAACTCGCCGCAACGTATACGTTGCCGAAAGAATACTTTCGGGGCACTCACTGTTTCGGGACACTCACTGTAGGTCCAGAAACGACGCCTTGGCGTTTCTCAGCTGGTTCCCGGACGCGTATTGCCGAACGGTGACGGTGTATGTGCGTGTGCGTGTGTATGTGCGTGTACGTGTGTGTGCGTGTGTACGCGTGCGTGCCCGTGTGTGCACGCACGCGCGTGTGTGTGTGTGCGCATGAGTGTGCGTGCGTGTGTGTGCGCTTGAGTGTGCGTGCGTGTGTGTGCGCGCGCCCGTGTGTGTGTACGTGTGTGCGCATGCATGTCGGTGAGTGTGTGTATGCGTGCGTGTACGTGTGTGTGCATGCGTGTGTGGGTTACTTATGTGTGCGCGTGTTTGTGTGTGCGTGCGTGTCTGTACGTGTGTGTGTGCACGCATGCGTGTGTCTGTGTGTGTGCGTGTGTGTGTATGTATGCGTGTACGTGTGAGTGCGAGCCTGTGTGTGTGTGTGTGTGTGCGTATGTGCGCATGCGTTTGTGCATATCTGCGTGTCTGTGTGTGTTTGTACGTGCGTGCGTGTGTGTGTGCGCGTGTGTATGTGCGTGCACGTGAGTGTTTGTGCGTGTGCGCATGTACGCATGATTGAGCGTGCATGTGTGTGTGTGTGCGTGCGAGCATGTGCGCATGTGTGTGTGTGTGCGCGCGTGCGTTTCTACGCGTGTGCGTGCATGTGCGTGTTCACGCGTGCGTGTGAGTGTGTGCATGGGCGCGTCCGTGCGTGTACGTGTGTGCATGATTTAATGCCATAAATTTCATGATTTAATGCCATAAAAGCCGTATTAGAGACCCAAATAGTATGATATGTATTCAACAATTTTTTGCCCATCTGTTATTTACAGTAAGGTAAAAGAGATGAAAACAAAATTCAGAATACTGTGCGTTGCAGAATGCGGTCCGTAAATGGGGTAGCTGATGAATAATTCGAAAACAAGATCTGAAAGTATGGTGTGCGATCACAGTTTTTCTCTTTTCTCGTGACATCACGTGATTTTTTTTTCTGTTTTCGACCGGCAGGCAAACTGTTTTTACACTTTTGGGGAAGGCACAAAACACACAGACACAATGAAAGGCCATGGGACTCGGGTGCGTGTGTTTCGCATCTTTAACCAATATAAATACTTACCGACTAGCCCAAGAAGATGCTAATTGAAGGTGTTAACGTGGCTGGCGTGGATGGCAGTTTTCTGCTGCGAGCAACTCCAGCTGCTAATGTCGCTTTAAAAATAAAGATTAGAGAATAGAAATCTGAGACCTTCACACTCCCGATGCCAAAACTTTGTATTTTTGTCATGTTGTTTGAGTACCACTCGTTTTGACGCAACGAACTCTGCATGAAGCCGCGCGACGCCCGTTGGCTGCCTATCATGGCTATAGGTGGCCTGCGGAGAGGGCATCGTAATGGCGGACGCCGTAGCAGACGACGCTGTTGTCTCCACCCTCCACGGCGGCGGAGGGGAGCGCGCGCATCGAGGAACCCTACGTGGATGGATGGATGGATGCTATGAGCGTCCCCTTTATAACGGGGCGGTGACATGTCTGCCACCAGGCTCGAAAAAAAACTTTCTTTTTTATGGTGGCCTAATGCCTTATCTACATTGATTAAATCTATGTTATTACAGCAAAAGAAAAATATAAGTTCACGGTCCATCTCTCTGCTTCTTAAGGCAGAATGACCTTATTTTCCCCCTTCTTCATTTTTTGTCCTTTATCTCTACTTTTCTGCCACCAATACTCTAACCGTCTCTTACTTATTTCTATCGCGGACGTGTTCATCTTTCCATTGTTGTCCCTAAAACCCAAGGCTTCATGTAGACTCGTGTCCACACGTATATCTGGGTGGATATCGCCACATTCAATCAGTACATGTTCCATCGTTTCCTTAGTTCCCCCACAGCATGTACATTGTTCTTCTTCGTTACAGAATCTCGCTTTATAGCTACGCGTTCTAAGGCAACCCGACCTTGCCTCAAACAGGTAAAGCGCTTCCCCTTGAATTATCATAAAACCTCTCCCTCCTTATTTCGTTTTTTCCCTTTCGGTAGTCACTGAGAGCCGGCTTCTTTTCCATCGCTGTCATCCAATAAGTCCTCTCCGCCTCTCTGACTTTTCGCTTAATGCTCCTTGTTGCCATGTCGCCCACACTGCTAGCCGTATATTTACTGGTGAGCCTCCTAGTTCTTTTTATCCACTGCGTGTCGACGCTTTTTCTATACAAATACCTGAAAACCTTCCCTGCCCATCTACTCTCCTTCATTTTCCGCAGCCTCTCTTCAAATCTAATTTTGCTCTGAGCTTCCCTCACTTCAAAACCTGTCCATCCCATATCACCCTTTACAGCCTCATTTGTCGTCTTCCCGCGGGCGCCCAACGCGAGGCGTCCCACAGTCCTTTGATTTACATCCATTCCAGATTGCACCTCTGACTTCATGCACACCACTGAGTTCCCAAATGTAAGCCCCGGAACCATCACACCCTTCCACAGCCCTCGAAGCACCTCGTACCTATTGTATCCCCATAACGCTCTGTGCTTCATGATTGCAGCATTCCTCTTTCCCTTTGTTACCGATGCTTTCTCTTGTACCTCCATATATCTATCCCCCTCATTTACCCACACTCCGAGGTACTTGTATTCGCTTACCCTCGGTATTTCTTGGCCCCGTATTAAGACCGCATGGTCTTCGTGATCATTAAATACCATCAATCCACATTTTGTTGCACTAAAACCTAGTCCTAGAGCCTCGCCTTCCCTTCCGCATATATCTGCCAGCCGCTGTATATCATCTTGACTGTCCGCAAATAAGACAATATCGTCAGCATAAAATAGACCTGGAAGCTTCTGCTCAACCATCGCGCCTGCCTGTTTGTGTGACAGATTAAATCCAATGTTGCTACCTTCTAGCGCTTTTAGTCTACGTAGTCTACTCGCACAGCGCCGCCACGCGGCAGCGGCGAGCGGAGGCGGAGCGCGCGCTCGACGGCCCGAGGAGAGCGTTCGCCCAGGCACTGAAAAAATAGAGGAGGCGGCTTAGCGGAGTAATGGGATCGAAATGCGCATGCGGAGTACGCTAAACAACCCGTAGCGTTTGCCGTTCGCTCGCTCTTTTTCAGATTTCGCGTTACCCTGTTAGCGTGGTTTACGTAGTATACGTAAAACATGGCATCGGTTATGGCAACTGGCAACTGGCAAACATGGCAACTGAAGTCGGTTATGCTGTTGAAGGATTGACTTCG
Organism: Rhipicephalus appendiculatus; assembly: GCA_030522465.1. Lineage (NCBI taxonomy): Eukaryota > Metazoa > Arthropoda > Arachnida > Ixodida > Ixodidae > Rhipicephalus > Rhipicephalus appendiculatus. The sequence goes on along the minus strand of JALIZH010023737.1, from coordinate 4,948 downwards.
TTCGCAGCAAATGACTGTGGCTTCGCTTGTCTACAGGCATGCAGCTTCAACGACCGAGTGTTATGGATAGGTAGGTAATAAACTTTATTAATCCAGCGAGAAATTACTGGCCCGGGCTAGGCCTCCAGGGGCCGTCGTCCGGGGAACATCGAGTGAGGTCCTCGGCGATGGTCCTGGCTCGCTGGACAGCCCAGAGTTGGTCCACCGGATGTGGGCTGAGAAGCGCGGCTCGCCACCGCTCAGCCAGTCGTCCTGGGGTACAGGCTCTCTCGTCCCGGTAGTGAAGGCGAATACCGCGTTCGCAGTTCCAAAGTATGTGAGCCATGTCGGCTGTCTCGTGCCCGCACCACGGACAGTCGGGCGACGGGTGTAGCGAGGGACACAGTCTGTGCAGGTGCCGGGGATTTTCGAATGTATGAGTTTGCAGACGCCTCAGGTCAGATGCCTGAGACCTGTCAAGCTGTTTGTGAGGTGGTGGGTAAAGTTGTCTTGTTTTTCTGTAATGGCTGAGGATTTCGTGGTACGTGACCATGATGTCCTTGCAGTCTTGTATGGCATCGGAGCCTGTCGTCGTGGAGGCATACTGTCCTCCGTCTCTGGGTGCCTCGCCATCTTGGAAGTTTTCCACATCGGCGGCCCTTTCATCCGCGTCGCGGCGGATTAGCTGTCTCGCGACGAGGTGGGCGTGCTCGTTGTGGTTGGACGGGGAGGTCGGGTCTTTGCTCGTTGCCAAGCTCGCCCACGTGCGCAGGGAACCATTTCAGAGCCTTCGTAGTAATCGCACCGGACTTGAAGTCTTCGGATCTGGCGTTCAACATATGCGCCGCCTCGACGGAGATCCACCCCTTGGTAAAGTTCCGGACCGCCGTCTTGGCGTCGCTGACGACAAGAGTGTCCTCGTTTCCACCGTGAAGTATTGCTAGGGCGATGGCCATTTCTTCCGCCGCTTCGGACGATGGCAGCCGCGCCGATCCTGTGACTAGGGTTCGTTCTCTCGTGTCAACCACCGCCATGGAGAAAGCGGGTGCCGATTGGCGCCGTTGTTGCCCTCGCCCCTGCTTATTTCGTTGTTTTCCTCGGTCGAGCCGGGAGTATCTGGCCGCGTCGACAAAGAGGACGCCTTCTCGTCTGCCATAGTCTTTGATAATCGCCACCGCTCTGCGCTTGCGCCTTTGTGCATCGTGGACTGGGTGCATGTTTTTGGGTATATTTTCTGTCAGTATAGCGTTCCTGACTTCTGGCAGTAGCGCGTCCTTCAGTCCTCGCATTCCGTGGTACCGAATCCCGAGCGAATCGAGGATGTTTCTTCCTGTTCTGGTGCCCGACAGTCTCTCGAGTTGGGCGGTCCTTTGAGCCTCGATGATTTCGGCGAGCGTGTTGTGAACGCCCAACCCAAAGAGTCTGTGGTTGGCCGTGTAGTGGGGTATGCCTAGTGCTGTTCTATACGCTCTGCGGATGATCGTGTCCAGCTTGTTGATTTCACCGCTACTCCAGTCGACGTAAGCAGCAACGTATGCGATGTGGCTTAGGGCGTATGCTTGCACTAGTCGCACTACATTGTTCTCTTTCATGCCCTTCCTCCTGTTCGTGACTCGCCGTATTAAGTTCGTCGCGGCTGCCACTTTCTTCCGCAGCCGGGTGACCAGCTCGGAATTGGCACCATTTTCTTCCAGCCAGAGGCCGAGGACTCTTATCTTGGACACCGTCGGTATGCGGCCTCCCTCTTTTGTCGTGACGTGAACGCCCGCCTGACGGGCCGCGGCCACGTCCTTTGGGAGACGTCCCGGTTTGCGAGGTCTGTGGAGCAGGATCTCCGACTTGTTGGGAGCGCAGACGAGTCCCGTGCCCTCGAGGTGCCCCTCGACTTCCCTGACCGCTTGTTGCAGCCTGTCTTGCATGCCGCCGGAACTCATGCTCTCTGTGGTCCATATCGTTATATCGTCCGCGTAAATTGTGTGGTTGATGCCTTCGATCGCGTCGAGCCGCTCCGGTAGGCCGATCATGACGAGGTTGAATAGCATTGGGGAGAGCACGGAGCCCTGCGGCGTCCCCGCGCCCCCCCCATCTCGACCGTCTTTGTTGGTAACCCGTCTATCTTGACTCGCGCTTCACGTCTGTCGAGGAAGCAGCCCACGTACTGGTGGAATCTCTCCCCGAGGTTTAGCCGACTGATCTTCTCTAGTATGGCCGTGTGCCTCACACTGTCGAACGCGCTCCTTAGGTCGAGCCCGAGTATGGCGCGAAGGTGCGTGCTCGGCGCGTCTACGACTTGTTCTTTAAGCTGCAGCATTGAGTCCTGTGTCGACAGTCCTTTCCGGAACCCGATAATATGGGTGCCGAATGCGTTTCGCCTCTCGAGGAGTGACACCACCCTGTTGAGGCAGGCGTGTTCCATCACCTTGCCGACGCACGACGTGAGGGAGATCGGCCTCATGTTTTTGACTTCCAACGGCTTGCCCGGTTTGGGTATGAGCACCACATCCGCGGTTTTCCATTCACGCGGAACCTGTCCTGTCCTCCAGCACTCGTCCACGTACTCGCATAGGTTTACGATGGCGTTGTCGTCTAGGTTCCTCAGGATCTTGTTGGTGATTTTGTCCGGACCGGGCGCGGACTTCGTCTTGAGTAGCTGGAGAACCGCCCTTATCTCTTGCACGGAGAAGTCCGCGTCCAGCTCTTCGTTAGGTGCGCCGGTATACTCGGGGTGATCTAGGCTCCCGGGTCGAGTGAGGTGCGTCCGCACGACTTCGTCCGCGAGGGCCTCCAGATCGTCCGTGTATTTGTGCCGCAACTTGGCCATCTCTGTCCGAACTGCCGTCCTGGTACTGGCGGGCTCCAGCAGGTGCTTGAGGATCTTCCAGGTGCGTCCCGCGCTCATGTTTCCGTCCATGGTATTGCAAAGCTCTTCCCATTCCTGCTCGCATAGGCGGGAGCAGTGTGTCTCAATTTCGCGGTTGATTTCGGTAATCTTTTTTCGTAGCTTTTTGTTGAGCCGCTGCTTGTTTACTCTTCGTTGCATCGACTTTTTTGGCTAGGACGAGGTGCGCCAGACGGCTGTCTACTCTGGTTGGGTCGGGGGGCATCAGCTCCCTCACCCCCAGCTTCCTTTTCCCGCCAGTCCGTCCATTCGATTTCTTTGTTGGCTTTCTCCACGTCTGCAAGAATTTCTTTGCACCATGCCCCGATGTCCTCGATGGGGCCTTCCTTCTTCTCGCGGTCCCTGGTCTTGCGGAATTTGTCCCACTCGACGATTCTGACTTTGCGGTTAGATGCCTGTTCTTCTACGATCCTGCCAACGACCACGCTGAGGATTCTGTGATCGCTTCCCAGGTCTTCAAACGTATTTGCCCAGCTCACCTCGTCCGCGTTCACGCACATTGAGAGGTCAGGTGTCGTGTCGCGGCACACACCTTGCCCGATCCTGGTGTGCGATGCAGGCTCGTTTAGTAAGGTGAGGCCGAGGTCGTCTACGAGTTCGGCCAGCCTCCTTCCTTTGGGCGAGTCGCTGCCGTATCCCCAGTGCGTGTGCGGGGCGTTGAAGTCCCCGCAAATCAGCAAAGGTTTGGAGGAGGCTTTCGCCATCGCTTCGCGAAAGAGGCCGTCGAAGGTGTCGGTGAGACCTTTCTTCGAGGGGGTGCTGTAAACGTTGAGTAGGTATAGTCCGGCTGTTTTGCCCTTGCTCGGTATGATTTCTATCAGAGTGCCATCGATGTCGCTCGCCACGTTCAGCTCGTGTTCGACGAACGCTATTCCCCTTCTCACTAGGACGCACATCTTGATGTCCCGTCCCGTCCTGTCAGAGAGCGGACTGTGCGTGACGTACCCCGGAAGCTTGGCGTGGTCATAAGGTTCTTGTAAGGCAATTACGTCGGGAAGTTTGTTTTTCGAGAGTGCTTTCATGTATTGCATCATCGTAGCTTTTTTGTTTTTGAAGCCTCTGCAATTCCACTGCCAGACGATGAGTCTGCTGTCGTGCATACGAGGCGTAGCCATGGTCATGCGAGGGTATTGGGGAGCACGCCTGACCGTGCATCCCTTCCGCTCCAGGGCAGGTGGCATTGGCATTGTTACCTCTGTTCACGATGGTCGGGACGTTAGTGACGGATAGTGGGACATCGGCCCTCCACGGCTGCTGCAGTTGCACCTCCCTTCGTTCTAGGTCTTCTATTCGCTTGTTCACGGCCAGGAGTTGGGTGTTTACGGTAGCGTGTTGCGCATTCCGCTCGGCGTCGGACTCATTTAATCTCGTGAGGAGCATTTCGAACATACGCTCAGTCTTGTCCGCCAGCTTATCGATCATTTCCTCGAGCACGTCTACTTTCTTGGCGCTCGACCTGGGTCTCTTGGATTCCTGAGTGTTGTTCCCTGCATCACTTGCTGGCGCGCCACTCGGATTGTTCCGTTTGGACCCAACCGTCGGTCCTTCCGCGTCAAACATGTCAACCTCCTCTTCCGCCGGCGCACTGGTCTGCTCTGCGACCCCGCGCTGGGCGGGGGCTCCTCCGGGGTGCCCCCCCCATGTGCTTGAGGATTTCGTTTAACGTTTGCTGCAGCTCTTCGATCTTCTTAGCCGATTTCTCGTTCTGTAGTCTGGCCCTGCTCAGTTCCTCTCTGAGTTCCTTGTTCTCTCTGTCTAACCTTTCTACTCTCGCCCCCGATTGCCGAGTTCAAGGTCGTTCCTTGGTCGTCAGGGGATGAAAATTCTCCTGGGCTCCCCCCTCTTTCCAGCTGCCATGTCCGACCAAGCCACCTTGAGTGGTCCTTTCGGCATACCGCCAGGTGGGGACCGCCCGTTGCCCGTCGCGAAACGGGACTCGCCATTCGAGTTTCGTGCAGTACGGCTTTGGCTTCGGCTAAGACTTCTACTTTTCCTTCTACTGCGACTCTTTCTTCCTCTCGCCGGTGAGGAGGAGTTGAGGGCGGAGGCTTCGTCTCGTTGCCGGGAGTC
>JALIZH010023736.1:0-34271 GCA_030522465.1 Rhipicephalus appendiculatus | reverse complement strand
TGAGGGTGGTACCTGTGTTTCAAATCAACGAAGATTGCGGTCAGTGTAAATTACCGCAAGAATTTCAGAGTTTCATAACATACATAGAAGTCTCTTGTAAAAGATGAAAAAAAATAGCACACCCCAAATTATCAATAGCTGGTTATGTTTTCGAAAAGTTCAGTTATCACAAGATAAAATATCCGGTGTATGACGGCCATTTACTACAGATTTTATATATCCGCGTTCGGTCCTGTCATAAAAGTAGAGCAATACTGGAAATTTAAGGCAGGTATAGAGAAGCCAGCATAACACAAGCGCCATCCCGGTTGAGTAGGAGAACAGACCTTGTCATCAGGGCGACAGAAATTCCTTTTGTTAAAACAAAATCCTCTGTGGATTAACATATTCCTAATGCACCGACAGAATTTTTTTTTGTGCCACAGGCATTTGTAACAACAGAAACGAATTTTGTCGCCCGTGTGTGTTCACAGGAGAGAGCTCAAGCACTGCAACAAATGTTTGACGTACCGCAGAAAAATGGGTTGTCGCTGCAGGCACCAAATTATCACACAAGAAATGTCGCTGAGTAATGCGATAAACTTGTTGAAACACTACGGAAGCCTGCTGAGGTAAGAAACTCCGAAGAGATCCTAGCAACAGAAGACAGGGTAACAACAGCATGCCATATCCCAAAATGCTACACGACATCGTAGTTATCTGTCGTGGTATTCTGTGACATTTCTCAACTGGTATTGCTTCTTTCGTAAGTATCAATCAACTGCTCTCGAGTACTTTTATAGTCAAAACAAAGAGCGCGCAAACGACGCAGACAAGGAAGATTAACTAACACAAAGACGAAGTGCTGACTGAAAATTAAAGTTTATTGCTTTTATTTTATGGTCCCTTACGGCACGTTGTCTTTAGATTATCCTACATTTGTGGAATAAAATTCAGACGTAATTCTGCGCTTCGTTAGTTCTGTTAGTTACTCTTCGTTGGCAGGGTATTTTCCTCATTGTTACCAATAGGCACGTAATATTAACTTTTACGAAATATTGTTCTTTTTTTATAGTCCTTGCCTATAGGTTTATATATAAAAGCAGATCCTGGTTGAATAATCTCTGCAACTCTCGGTGCAGTTCAGATTGAATAGGTATTGCATCGTATTTCACTTGTGACTTTAGACCCATGAGACGCTGTAGCTGTGTTTGGCCAAGCTATAGATTTTAGGCCAAGGCAAGTAAATAACTTTCACGTATCGCAATTGCTGACGTGGAAAGAGAAAAAATCAAGACTTCGGAATGCCCCGCCCGCTCCTTGTACAGTACGAGGCATTTGTAGCTATTAATACTAAAGATTTAATAGCGGATCAATATATAACAGCAATTTACATAAATAAATAAATAAAGTAAGAGTGGCACTCCATTGGTTTTTGTAATGCAGTGCTTTGGCCAAAGAAGCAAACAGCTGTATTGTTTGATGTCACGCTTATTGTTCGGAAATCTGCCTGTTTCTAGTCTTGTTTTTTTGAAGATGTCTACGATACCTCCTTGCAGCTGTGATAATAGCGTCACAAATTCAATCTCATTTTTGAAGTGCTAAACCTGCGTAGGCCTAAAGTAGCATCACATGGATTCTTTAGGAATGGTCGATACAGTCGCATGCATGCCGCATAGTAATGGACGTTCTGGTATAGAAGTTAACGTTTATGCAGCAAATATCACGCTGCGTCTTTGTGGTGACCGTAAAGCTCTGTGAATAGCGCTCGAACTAAAGTCAAAACTACCTGAATGAATGTCTTCATGAGCCTATTCGACACAATAGCGACGTCGACTCAAGTATGGCATTAAATTGCCTCGATTGAGACAACATAAACGTTAAAAAAATTGGTGGCCCCATGTTATGAATCATCTGCATAGTTCACACACAAATAAAGGTGCCAGGTTAAAATGCACTTAGTGTGCTCATCGAAGTGCAGTTACTACCTTCCTTCCGACTCTTAATTTGTGCTTTACAGGCGAAGGTGATGTTGCATAAAATGCGGGAAGAGGTATTTGATTCATCAATTTGAGGCGCATCAAATGATGTTGAAGATGAAGGCGGCTCCCTGATCCAAACTGCAATATTTGTGTAGTAGTGCATGAAAATCCCAAGACAATATTGGGGTCTGTGTCTGACTCGAATTGGCAATGGCTGTAGTAGAAGGCAGTAATGCAAAAGTCACTATAGATTTAAATTGGAGTCCGGTTACACTGATAAAATCATTATGATGGTATGAAGGCGGCTGCTTCTATGACAGAGAATGTACGACAATGGAATGCCCAGAGTATTATGATGATGACTGGTGAACTAATACTACATTGCCATTGTATGATAACCATACAACGAAAACAAGAGCGTGACAGTCCAAGATTGACAACAACCTTGCGAGACTCGTGGCTTACGTCACATCGACCAGATTAAGTTTCAGTGCTATACAGAATGCAACTTGATGGCTATGGCCTAATGACAGAGTAGTGACAAAATGGTGATGATGGCATGATGAAAAGAAAATTAAGGGAAACGTTTTATAACAATGAAGCGACAGTAGCCTCCATTGACGTGGCGGGTAAGGAAAGATTGAGCTGTTGGCGAATAAAGACAATGAAGTAGCTGGGACACAGTGACGGCGGACCGGTCGCAGCTTGGCAACAAGCGAGCGGTGATTACAATGGTGGTGTAATGAACACATCTGAAAGTTGAACGATAGGATTGCATTGATGACGACTTCAGGACAAAGTGGTGGAGACGCAGTAATGATGAAGGCATGGCAAAAAACGATTGTCGACGAGAGATTCGTGATGTCACTGTGTCTAGAAAGAAAACAAAAATAGGGAAAGAACGAAAGGATGGTGTAATCACGTAGCCATGGTAGTTTGACAAAAACTTGTGTTAAATGAACGATAACGAAACGGTGACAACGATCATGGTAAGGAGAATATGCGGCCGATGAAATGGGGAGGGAATGAAGACGCATGAAATAAGACGACAATGTTATAGACGCTGGCATAGATGGAAACATTGTGACGGTGTTGGTTGTACTGTGCAGTAAGAATGATCATTAAAGGAACACGACACACAAGGCACAGTGCGTATCTTCTTGTGTTGCACTTTGTGTTCAGTATTGTTATTGCTTGTCCCAGGTTTCACGCAGCAAAATTTTTAAATACGCATGTTTATATATTGGAGTAAATTTCAAGCTCTTTCAGGCAGCCTTGCCCTGAAATTTTGATTTCATGTGATGTCAAAGAGTGCGGATTTAATTATCTGCACTTCGCGTTGCCGAAGAGATGAGGCTACAGCAATCCTACACGCGTGTGTTTACGGGTTTGTCGACTGGCTGACAGGCTAAAAGGTTCGCGACTGATCACCCGTGGGTCAAAGGCATGAGATGGAAGACGACGTTAAATCAAACACCCACTTTATCAACATAACATCACGAATTAAAGCACCGCAAGCAGACACAAACTGAAACCACACTCTGACGCGACAAGACAAGCAACAAATAGACGTTGGTTTTGACTCTCAAAAAGTAACAATTGCGTGACACACATGCAATGTCCAAGCGGTAGTACACGCGGCAATAATACACCCAACAGAAAGTTCGAAATAGAAGCACGCGATGGTAAACTTAAGAGGGGCGCGATTAAAGCAACGTCTAGATGGAAGATATGAGAGCAGCTGAACATCGAGACAGGCTCTTTGCGAAGCGTTCTAAACAGGCATTCCCCTTCATGCCATCTGGGCTGTCTTAAATATGTATGTGTGCCCCTTACACGCTCCACCCGAAAAAAAAACAGCATTGTCCGACAGCAAAGATGGAAGAACAGTAGCGGCCTGCAAGAAACTCGCATGAATCAACCTGACAGTTTTCCCGCAGTGGATTTTCTGCCGTTATAGCACTGTGCATATTTGCTTGAACAATAAACGTTTTACGTTCATCTACTCGTGATGTGGTCAACTGCACTGGCGTTCCTACACTGAATCTGACGCCACCGCACGCGTCCGATGTGTTGAGGTATACAAAAAGACTTTCATTAAATCATCAAAAGCATTAGCTGAATTTGTGTGCGTCGACTTTGCACTGGTGTAGAAGGTAGGGGCTTCTCTCCCTTTAAAAACAGGACTGTCGCATTGCCAAACAAACTGTCGCATTGCCACTGTTAGGGTCTGCTTCTAGTTTGGGCCGCCCATTGCAGAAAACATGCACTAAATTGCAAGCTTAACCGAAACTGTTCTTGACAACGAGGTCGTCGTACGTTGCGGCTGAACAATATGTATTCACTGTTATTAATCCTGCATAATCAGCACAGAAACTTGCCTTACAAGATTATTGTTGGCCTAACATGCAAATCATAATAATGAAAGCCGGTGCTCCTTTTCTTTTCATATCACCATAGAAGTGTCTAAAGAGACTGTGGTGAAGAGGGGCAATACTTTAACTTGTGACCATTGTTGCAATAAAGGAAAACCAACTCAACTAAACTCACCGTAGGGTTCTGGGATCACCATAAAAATTCCGCAGGTGTAAGCTTCGTTAACATAAAAGAGTTGTTCTTGCGCAACGACTACAGAACCTGTAAAAGTAGACAGTAATTGTTGAAAGCCGAACACTGCCCCTAGCTTGCTTAGCGGATATTCAAATTATCTTTAGTCACACGACATGATTTATGATAGGAGCGTCACTCCATAGGATGAATTCTTTCAAATAAAACAGCCGGTGTTTTCCATATCCAAGCGTTAGAGTAAAGAAACAGTTATGAGATGACGCATCTTTGCAACGACCAAGGCAACGAGCGGGGCCTAGTTGCTGTTTGCTGATAATGTTACAAGTAGCTTCTTTACTCAACTATTTAGAACGAACAGCGTAGGGTGGACAAGATGGCGCCAGTCCAGCAACCATGCCAGCAACAACCGAAAGTGACGTCGTCTTCCTCCTTTTTCATGCAGCCACGCTGCGTTCTGTTTCATAACCCCCCCGCCGGTAGAAGCACCGTATCAGTGCTTAATCTACACACAAACGTGCTACGTGAACGATGTCGCTCGAAGTTGACGATCACGTCGCTGAATCGGCTGGGACAATCTCATACGTGACGTCAGTCACCTGGCGAACGACACGGTATGGTCCCGTGTAGCGTGACAACAGTTTCTCAGAAAGCCCCACACGCCGAGTGGGTGACCAGAGAAGCACAAGAGAAACCTAAATACTAAAACGCAGTGGCGTAGCGTGTTGTAGACCCACCGGGCACGTGCCCGTGAAGAAATTTCTTTGCCGCCATGAGACACCGAGCCCAAGAGAGAGATTGACTTTATTCAAAATATCCTGAGGAGGCCGAGTAGGGACCGTTAGGACCCCTAAGTCAGCCTGGGGGCTCCGCCCAGGATGGCGCTGGCAGCCGAAGGCTTGTAGCGATGTCCCGGGCCCTCTGGACCGCCTGTAGTTGCTGGTTGTAGTCGCTGCTCGTGAGGACTTCCTGCCAAGCCTCTTGGGTGTTGAGGTGTGATGTGCTGTGGGTAGGGCACAGCCAGAGCATGTGCTCGAAGTTACAGTAGGGATGGCCACAAAGCGAGCATGTGGGTTGCACACTGAGCCCAAAATGACACTGAAGAACGCTTGCCTGCGCGGTTTCCACTACGGATTAAGGGCGGATTATTCCCCCCTCCGAAATAAGATTCTGCCCACGGCGCCTCTTACAGAAGAACACGTTCCCGAATTCCGGTCGCTTACCACTACTACTAACCGGAGCTATATTCAAAGTTTGTGTAGGTTTTGTCAGCAAAGGGCGGACTTGAAATCGTATACTGTGGGCTTGCGACAGAGCGAAAGCGCAAAATAGAAAATACATTAACGGAGAACAGTGGGAGACCGCACTGCTAAGCCCGGACCCTCAAGTGCAACTCCAAGTCCTCCGGCAAGCCGAGGATGCCGCCAGAGCACAAAGACTCATGGCTGCCGGCCTAGGCAAAAGGAGCCCATTCCTCCCAATCTTGCCGTTTTCAATAAAAGTTATTTCCTCCTCCTATGCCACTGCTAAACCAATACGAAAGATTACGAGACATGTGAATACACAGGACCAGGACAGAAAGTGCAGCCAAGCACGCGATTTATTGTAACTTCAACACGGCTCTTTGATAGCCTCTTGTCAAGAGAGCACACGCAGAACGCCAGACTAAAGATGCCCAAGATTCGGCAATGCTTAATATACGAATGATAATGTATGACAATAGAAAAGACGCTACATGTTTTTTTATTTCGAAGGCCTGCCTTTAGGCACAGTAATTGGTGGGGTCTAATATACACATGCAAGTTTGCTTGGTGTATAAAGCCTAATAATGACCGGGGTTAAATCCACGGATACATAATTTTCATAGATAATTCCAAAACTATCACTGAAACCCTCGAGATGTACGTTAGCAGGTAAATTGAAATTAGCGATGAAAGGCCGGCTACGCTTCAATAGAGAGGAGCTCTTTCAGATTCACTGTCCACCAGGTGTTTTATGGTTTGATCTGTGGTCAAGAAGGTGCGGTAATTATCAAGTTAATAGAGATACAGGTGTCTGCAAGACGGTTAGTTATATGCTTTTAACTAATGAGCGAATGTGAAAAGTATACTTAGTTTAATTGATGGCGAAATGACTAAGCGTGCACGTGAGATGCAGCGGTACCTTTCGGGCCGGTGGTGAGTTCGTCTTCGAATTCATCACTGAACTTCCCCCCTGACAACCTTCGTTGACGTAATGCTGGAATATGGAAGAGATCAAAATGGTGAGAGGTAGCGGGCAAATTGTCTTGCTTTGAAGAAAAATGCCTTACTTGCGTCTTGTTCTGAAGTAGGACCTATTAAAAATGATTAGTTCCTCAGTGATATTGTGCATTACATCCACTCTGCAGAGGCGCCTTCTGTACGCAGTTGTGTTGAATGTCCATATAGGTTCTGTCGTATTCAAGAACTGCAAGATCAGGAACATGAAATTTACTCTTGTAGACTGCCACATTTGACCTTAAAAGAAAACTTGGCCTACCCAAAAAGCAACATAATCAATGGTTGAAATAGTATGTTGTTTTACCTCTGTCCGTGACTGGGACGTCAGTCATCGCGCTGGGACTCTCACGCAAAGAGCGTTCCGTGTACCGATGGGAAAATGTTTTCGTCGACCAGAACGGGGAGGCCGGATCATGCGGTGATTTTGTTGTTTTCTTGCAACAATGAAGCGCACGATACTGAACTGTCCTGACATCCTTGCTCAGCATGCATCTCCACTAGGAGAACACCGACTAACGTCTGTTTCTTGCTTGTAGCCTATGTTGTCACGGCCATGATCATGTAGTATGCAATAGTATTGAAAGCTGGGCTGCCATCCAAACATGCCATCTAGTATGCATTGCTTTTTTTAACGACGACGTGCCCTTTAGATCTATGAGAGGTGCGAAAGCTTGATTTCAGCCCGAGTTCCTGTCTCTGCAGCTTGTACATCCGCTTCGTGTCCATGGCTGCCTGTGCTTTAACTGGAACCTCTCTGCGCTGAGGATCAACCAAGAAACCACCTAGTACCACCTAGCTAAAGCCTAGCAACGAACTAAAGCAACCTAGAAACAACCTGCATCACCTAGCTAAGGTTTTGGAACAGCCTAGAAGCAACCAGATTAGTCTTCAGAATCGTCCAGTTTCGCTGTCTCAAGCCTTGCGCGGCTTATTGCGAGCTTTCACCAATAATTTAAATGAACCCATTTTTGCCCATGATGGCGTCTACTTGCTGTTGGTCGTGTTGTTAGCGGGAACTATATGTCCCGCTATTACGCTTACATGGAGGAATTGCGCGCTCCACATTGCACGAATCAACCCGGATACCGGACCGTGGACCATGACGCTCCGAGGAGCGTGTCCAATTTTCATTCGCTTGCGCCTGTTATGCAGGCAGAACCTGTACAAGTTCGATTTCTGGAGGGAAAGGGTGCGAGGTTCGTCTGTGCCGAGTTTCATTCATTATCGCGGCGTGCAACAATGATGCAGGCACGATCACCACCAAGAGACTCACGCGTTGTGCTTGTTTGTTTTTAACGCCCGAATCCTGTGAGGGGATTTGATGGAGTCGTCTGAGAAGTGATCGGCGAAAAAAGCGAGTCATCATGTGTATGCCTAAATATGCCATGAAAATTGGGTGCGCGTTCATAATTACCTCCACATTGCGACTCTTTTGCTTCGAGGAGTTGAATATCTTGTCTTGGGGGGTACTGTAATCGCTATCGAGAATAAATCTGACAAAAATGAATGTGGAGGGGGCCACACTCCTTTTCACGCGCAGGGATAAAATTACGGACGTAAAGCCCGTCCTCTTTTAGGACATCTCACGTGCTTCTCACGACGACTACTCAGAAAAGCTTTAGGCGGAAAACGTTCCAAACGGCTGTCATGTGCAAGTAACGCGTTTGACTATTGTAGAGGAAACTAACTGTAGTAATACAATTCGTAAAAAAATTCAAGAGGCGTTCTTGGTAACCAAGCCCTCAGATGGTAGAGCGGAGCAGCGAGAACACAGGGGACAGCAACGGAATAAAGGCTTTTATAACAGACCAGTTGTCCTCTTCTTTGTAAGCACCATCCCCACTGCCCATTGCGGTCCGTACAAAACAAATGGCGTCAGTCCGACGCGGTGGATCAGTGGCTACGGCAATCTTCTGCTGACCCGAAGGTCGAGGGTTCGATCCCTGCCGTGGCGGTCGCATTTCGATGTGGGCGATATGCTAGAGGCCCGTGTTCCGTGCTATGTCTTTGCACGTGACAGAACACCAGATGGTCGAAATTTCCCGAGCCCTCCTTTACGGCGTGTCTCGTAATCATATTTTGGTTTTGGCACGTAAAACCACAGTTATTATTGTTAAGAAAATCGCTTATATAAAACCAGGCCACGATTCCAGATGCTGTTTTTGTGTGACGCGAGGAGTGGTTCCTTTTGTTCGGTTGCAGCTATGTTTTGTCATTCTTTCAAGTGATTTTTTTTCATGCTTTTGTCATCGGGTACACTTAGCAACCTTTACCCTGGTTAAAGCAGCAAAGCTGGCTTTTGGGCTGACGAGCAATGGCAATGGCAACGGCATTCGAATAGCACCGACAAGCACAACGGCCGATTGTGCAGTGGTCCTGTGCATTGGAGAGCATTTGCCTTTGTAATACAAATGGAGGACATCTTCAGAATAAGCTTTCTGTGTTTTCTGCCTCTACCACAGGCATCGCAAGCAGGACAGTTAAGTTTAGTTAGTGTAGCGTAACCAGTGATGGTAATGCATAAAGATCATACGAAGTCTTTCCTTTTTACTGGGTGAACAATGAGTGCCAGGGGCACTCATTGTTCCTAGAATAATACTACCAACGTAGAAAATTTAAGGTCTATAGCCTAAGTATTTCAATTCCCAAATGACTTCGAAGTTCTCCTTTCTTCCAATTTTCGTGAGTTGTACAAGGTGTTAAGCTTGATTTTTCAGTCACCCTGATCGACTATGCAGGACTCTCTATAAATCGTTGAAGTCACAAACCATGCTATTAGTGAATAGCGGTGGAAATTTAATGCGGGTAATTTACGTAGAGCCTCTGCGCACATTGTCTCATCTAGTCATTCAATGAGCAGTACCTCAGTTAGACCCATTGTTTCCTAGAGTCTTCAGAACTCTATAAGGCACCAAGTTCAAATTTGTTAGAACTGACGGGAACGTTAGTGTACTTTGGCAAAATTACCCCGTTATCCTGGAAGCCTAGAACGTTAGGCAAGCATTGTAATGATGATATTATGCAATGGCCTGTTTTTGCCTGCAGAATTACATATTTGGTAGTGAATTTATTAGCGATGCCTACAATAGTCCACTGATACCACATTGAAGCCTATATCTGGTCGTACAAAGCAAAAACAAACAAACAAACAAAAAGCTATCAATAATGGGGTAACCTATTAGACCCCTTCTAGAGACCCGCGAGAAATTTTCGACTGTTCAAAACTATATAGCTGACAGTAAATATATCACAATACTGTCTTGCAGTAAGAGTCTTAGAGTCACCGTATTAATTTCACTTAGTTCATAAGGTACATTTGAAATATTGCTTAATCGCGTTCGCAAACATTTCGAAAGCTCTTATGTTTACAATGTATAAAACGCTTACATGGCCAGCGTTGCCAATATGTCATTGATAACTCCTCTATTCGTTGTTACACTTGTGGCCTCATATGTTACAGGTGACAGCTATTATGTATCTTCTACTGCTTTGTATTGCGATGAGAACTACGAAACCATCAAACTGTAGCCCTTATTAATTATTTAGCGTGTAAATATAGTCTACCAGTCAAAATCGGTGCTTATCTTGATTCCCGAAAAGCAGAGCATTCTTTATATAAACGAAGAATGAATAAAGTTATTTTGAAGTGGTAAGATATCAATGCCACGGCTGCAACCAAAATCACAGAATCAAAAGGAGACTGATCTGTTTGGTTCTCCTGCATATTACACTTATTCGTTTTTTTTCGGTCCTCAAACAGCGCAGGCTAACTGAAAAACCTGGCAGCTTTCCGCCACCGACCCCGAACAAGATAGCGTAATCTCACTCTTACATGCTATGCCTACATCAGACTATCTGAGGCGGTGTGACTGACAAACTGAAAAGACTTGCACAATGCGATCTTTTCGCTGGCAGTTGAGACGACAATTCTACGACACAAAATACTCATGATGTTATTTATCCCATTTCATCGCGTTGACAACTTAGCGGCCCTACTTAAGCGGGCCATCAATATTACTGTCGTGCTGCTTTATTTGGTACAGATGCCCCACTATGGGGCATTTTGCTTGCTAGCAATAAGACTTGTGCTCGTCGTAGGAAAGTGCCTTTAACATGTTCGCACGTAGCCGTAGAATTTTAGTGCTATCAGCTTGGACAAAGGTAGTATGAGAGGGTTGTACTGAAGGAAGTTCACACTGAAACGACCACGCTGACCCCGTTCAAAGGACAACTCCATACTTTTAAAAGCGGAGCTCTTTGAGGTTATCGCTGCGCCGGGCAGTGCAAACAGGAATTATCATCATCATGAGTTGGCAGCGCTCTCTTCGTCCTCTTCTGCTAAGCTCCCACAACACATAACTCTGATGGGCGAGGGAACGAGTACAAAAAGAGAGTGAGAGAAAGAGACAGAGATAAAAAGAAGAAGAAACAGAGGAATATTAAAAAAGAAATGGAACATAGATATATAAAAGAAAGAACTGCACACAGAGAGAAAGAGGTAGAAAGAACATACACAAAAAAGCGATAGAAAAACCAGACAGGAAAACAGGAACGTATATAACGATAGAAAGAGAGAGAATGAAATAGACAGAAAGAAATAGACAAGGAAAGAAAGAAAGAGAGAGCAAGAAAGCGTACCATAGCCACGTATAACTTAGTAAAGCAAAGAGATGTGAAATGCAAGTGAAGGTGAAGAGAAGGGAGAGAAGGACGGCAGAAGGTGCAGCATAGAGTAGTCATCTGTAGCACAGCGTGCGAATAGCTGGGAAAGGGAGGTGATGGTGAGGAGCAGTAGCAGTGATGTGAAGGTGAGGAGTGGGAAAAAAGGAGGGAAAAGGGTGAAGCATAAAATAGCCATGTATAGTACTGTATAGCAAGGTGTAGCCATGTATAGTAGAGGCTATAAGAATGGGTGGGAAAGGGAAGTGAGGTTGAAGAGGAGGGCGAAGAGTGGTGAGCAGCATAGCCATGCATTGTGTAGTGTAGGGATGAGTAGAAGAGAGAAGTGAGGGTAGGAAGAGGGTAAGGAGGTATTAAACGCCAGCAGCTCCACTGAATCCTCACTCTTCGCACCACTACTGCGTAGCTGTTCCGCTTTTTAAAATAATGTTTTTCCATTTTGTTAACTGCTTTGTTTACGTTTTTCTCAGGTGACTCCTCGGCGTCATAATAGTGCCTGCGCAGGTGACGCATCCCGAGATGTCGCAAATAGAAGCAGGAAATTGCTGTGGTGTCACAATGAAAGCGAGAACGACATGAAGTATAAATATCACAAGAACTGTTGCGATCAGGGAGCGGATTGTTTGGAAACAGAACGCTGCGAGCGAACGCATGAGTGTGTGAATCATCACTATCAATTATTGAGCTACAAAAACACCTGAGTATCAAACTGTGTGGAGAGCAACGTGGGAGCGCACAGTGATTGCAGAAATCTGTATTGCTGTGCTGGGCCGGAGAATAGAGCTTAAATGTCATGATGAATAATTTCATGAAAAACTGGGGAGCATCAGAAAACTGTTTAAAAGCCTTTACTATGGCCTTTTCGATTAATCTATTGGAGCCCTAAACGAAATAAATCGTGGCACGAAAAGATAGGATCAAAATCAAACCTCGATTCCCAGTACTTATGCATACGTTCCAGTTATTCACGACCTTTGTCTCCATAACACTTGCCGTTCAGCTTACGTCTCATGTGATACGTTAAGACAGTCGAATAGCCTTTCAACACTTCGCAAGCACATCCACAGGTCGGCAAGCTCACTCACGAGTCGACTCATTCAGGCCCATTCAGACTCAGATCGAGCCATGAGTCTGAGTCTGAGTCTAGGTGAGTAATATTCTGGTCCGAGTGACTCGGGTTGAGAAAATTGTGTTTGAAGTTTAGACGATTCGCAGTTGTAGTGCTCAATATAACAACATATTGCCACAGAAGCTGTCAGCACTCAAGTGCTACGCACACCACTCTGTGCATTATAGGCCCCGCGAACCAAGTGAAACACCGACAGCCCCGTTAGGACAGGAGGAGGAGGAGGAAAGGAAAAGACGCCATTTCTGCAACCCTAAATTGGTGCACGCCTTAGCGTCTGCAGGGGAGTGGGGAGAGGAAATCAAGATGGAGAGAAGAAAGGAGAAGAGGAGCAGTGCGGCGTCCTATTGCCGCGGACGCGGCCAGTGGCTTGCAAAGCCGGTCGTCCACTCCAGTGTCCCCAAGGAAGTGAAGAACCGCCTTGAAGACCTGGGAGTGGCTGTGGTAAGGGAACAGGAGGTGGAGAACGCGTTGGTGCCGGCTGGGCCCTTGTCAGCTAGCAATGATGGCCGAAGCCGTTTTGCAGACCACCTGACTGGAGAGACCGCTTTCGGAGGACTGTCTGATGGGAGCAGCTCACCGATGGCCCTCGGTCAGGCTGATGATAATGTTCGGGACGAACGCTTCCCAGAGAGAGCAATAACTCGGTCGTAAAGTTAACTTGATCAGCGAAACTACGTATAGGCTGAATGCAGTGCTACCACCACGAAAATAAATTGAGTGTCGCATGACAGCCATATCTACAGCGACAGCACTCGAGAGAAAGAGGCGCTCATGCCTCAAAGATCCACGCATCAAGAAAAAGAATGCTAGCAGCAGTTAGCGAAAATGCTCGCTTGGCGATCACTAAAAGTACAGCAGAATAGAAGAGATAAATTGTGCTTGAAGAAATGAATGTCTACATTATCTTTTTTTTGCGTTAGATGAGTAAGAACAGTGATAGGAAAAAGCATGAAGTATTTCTAGGGTACTGGAAGTGTAATACGTCCGCCGCGTTTCATACTCGAAAGCTCAGTGAGCTACTTGAGGAGTTGAAGAATGCACATTTCAGCGCTGGCTCGGCGACGTCTTTATGGTAGGGAAGCGCTACAAAGACCACACTACAAAAGACACAGGACAGAAGTTAACAGAACGATTGGCTCGTTTTATTAATCTGTGTCGTGTTCTTTTGTAGTGTATCCTTTGTAACTTTTCCCTACCACAAGCACATCGCCAAGCCAACATGAACAACTATACACTTAGCCGACCACTGCAAGAAATGTGGTTGTGAACCAGCCTTTAAAGATAGTGATAAACTAGGCACTTTTACGCAGAGCAACGCCAACGTGAAATTTTGAGTCCTTTGCACCAGAAAAGCGGAGAATGTTGTGTCAGCGTAGCTTCACTATCGCTTCGAAAAAATGAAATGAAGTATCTCTTGATTGTATGAGTCGGTAGTGGTTCAGCGATATCTTGTTCCTCGATATGTTCACTGATTGTGTTATTTCCTGTATATATTGACGCGCAAACGCAATAAAATAAGGTTGTTAGTCACCACCGTGTTTGTCTTGTCTCCGTCCTGTTGCAGCACTGTTTCTTCATTCAAAATCGGTATGTACCAACCAGCCCAATTCAATACGCTATACAACTATACACTTTCGTCGCCTTACTGACTTTTCAACGTATATAACAGCATTTTGCGTTACCGATATTTCGAGTAACCCGTGTCGAATAGTACCCGGCGAGAAAACGGAGGACAATCTGGTGAGGAACCAAGGCAATGGGTTGCTGCGAGCCCACGAGGACTCTTATTGCAATGACAAATGTCTTCTGCGCAAGAGAGCAGAGGTCTGGCATGATAATACTCAGGCAAATATCAGATGTTCCAAGAACTTTCCCCTAGTCCTAGAGCGTTTTTTCAATGAAAAAACAACGTGCAACCAAATCTGACGTTTGATTTACGGTCAACGAAGAGCTCTGATCTGCCAAAACTTGCTTACTCGAAAAAAAAAAAATCTATGAATTCCGTTCCTTAACTTCACCTGACGGCATTATTTTTTCTTCAAACTGAGAAGACCTTCGGCAGCTCTGCTTGTAACGTTGTGCATTTGGCGACGCAAAAGCTTGTCGTGTATTGTTCGCCCACTGCTGTGTAAAAACAGAATAGAACTCCTAAGAATAAAGAAAATACATATGTATACCATGCTGCAAGGATTACTACGTAAATGTCACGTTGCATGGAAAACAATAAAAAAAATCTAAAAAGAATTTAGTGCGTCTTTAAATTCTGCTGACAAAGCGATTCGCTTGCGTATTATTCATGAAGCAAATTGCAATTGCTGGACCAGAGAGCGTTGGCGTTACTCCAAGAACTAACTGCAGCTGCGTCATCAATGAACGAATGTGCTCCGTGTGGACGGAACAAAGCACTTTGGCCATTTGAGAACTTTGTTGCGACGATTCAAGAGTGGTGCACACGAATAACGCTGACGTGGTGGTAGACGATATTGCTGTTTCTATGCATCAAGAACCACGAGAAACAGTTTACTTTTCACATGCTAAGCTGTGAAAGCTATCTGACCAGTTAGCAGTCAGTTGCAGGAAAATGAACTCGACCAGCTGTTTTTTAACAACGCAGAAAGCAGGAAAGGTAGCACTAAACTGACAACATGTAGAAACTTTCTAAAACACTAAAATCTAAGACCCATCTGGCTTACGCCGATCCTACACGACCATTTTCTGCCGCATATGGCTTCGGGTGTGCTTTACGAACGTCTTTGCTTGCCGTATCGCAATGACAGACAATGCTGCGCGTGACCATATCGGTAGTGCAGGAAACATCGAACAAGTTCTATGTGATTGCACTCGGTACAGCTCCCAGAGACAGTCCCTCTCAGCAGTCTTTACGCACCTCGACGACCAGCCGCTTTCTGAGCAATCAATCTTGGAATGTCGGAAAGATCGAGCTTTTTTCATAACGGTATTGAGCGCAAACACTAGACAAGAGACAAACGAGAGGACGTAGACGCAGCGCTGCGCCTATGTTCTCTCGCTTGTCTGTTGTCTAGTGTTTGTGCTTAATACCGTTAGCAATGCCATGATACAACTCTCCCAACAAGCAACGTTATCGATCTTCACGACATTAGGGGACAAATGCGCGGTTGAAGTTTCTACTAGTGACTCGCGTCGTTGACTGATTATGCCACTCCCGTGGGTGTTTGCGTGTGTTTCTACCTCCCTCCCTTCCTCTCTTATTCTTCTCTTCCTTATTTTTCTGTCTCCCCTTACCTCTTCCCCAGTTGCAAATTGCGATTCTCTTTGAACTAACCATATTAAGAGACCACGTAACACCGCGCCTTCAGATTCCTTATCTCTAATCGCCGGAGATCTAATAGTAGACATTGGTTTGGTGCATTACTCGAGTCTACGCTAATACTCAGCTTGGCCTTTCTCCTCGCACCTCTTTCCGTATGATTATATGTTTATCATAAGTGTTTCTATTTCGTACCACCACACACTATACTTATCAGACCATACCCATAGGCATTACGCGATTGCTCTCCTGAAAGCACATATAAAACGCACTCGTATGAAAAATTACCAGAAGTCTTTTTTTTTATTCTGCATATGGCAGAAGAGTGAAAGGACCTTCCCGCCCACCTCACCATGTTAACTTATTGCACCCGGTTTAAAACAGCTGTAAACAGCCATTACTGTTAGCGTTAACTGCGAGCCGCTGTCATTTGTTGCCCGCGCTTGCTGTAACAACTCTTGAAGTACGAATAAACCAATTAACGAACAGCGATGATCTCGATATTTAAAAGGCAAGAGACACGTCAAACTATTCATAAAGCATTAGCTGGCTTATACATATGAGAAGCAATAGGGCTCGTACTGAAAACTACGTTGGTTGCAAAAGCAATAAGAACTGTGCGTTAAGGTGACAAAAAATCATAAGCTGAGATTCGCCTGCACAAAAGTGAAAAATAAATGTGCTAAGACATTTCGAAAAAAGAAAACTATTTGTTCTCGCACTGGAAGCGAGGAGTAGTAGTAGTGTCTGAGGTTTAACGTCCCAAAACCACGATATGATTATGAGAGACGCCGTAGTGGAGGGCTCCGGAAATTTCGACCATCTGGTGTTCTTTACGTGCACTGACATCGCACAGTACACGGGCCTCTACCATTTCGCCTCCATCGAAATGCGACCGCCGGGGCCGGGATCGAACCCGCGACCTTCGGGTCAGCAGCCGAGCACCCTAACCGCTATACCACCGCGGCGGACAGGAAGCGAGGAGAAACCGTATGTACGGAGATTTCTGCACTAATAATAATTGTTAATAATTGTCCGCGTTTCACGACCCAAAACCAAGATCTCATTATGAGGGACGCCGTAGTGGAGGGATTTGAAAATCAATCTCGGAAGGCCCGTGAGAGGGCGGAGAGGCTTGGCCTCCCCCGTCCCGACATGGGTCTAGCCAGGAGTTGGATGTATAAATACCACATCCTCTTTCGTCCGGACCAAATAAATGTATTTTCTCTCTCTCTCTCTCTCGAACAAACCTGCAACTAAATCTAATCACACTGGCTTCTAGCCTTTCGCCTCTACCATTTCGCCGCGACCTTTAGGTCAGCAGTCGAGCACCGTAACTAGCGGGGCGGGGTCCACTTTCCGCACTGGTTCTGAAAGTGTTGACTGCCGGTGTACAGAAAGTACGGCATCTAATTTGACGAAGTACGGTTTCTTAACGCTGCTTTTCTCGGGGGGCACTAATGGTCTGTTTAGCTTTTTTTTTTCATATTTTCTTGATAGAAATGAATGCTGTTTTGTCGTCTTTCGCGTTAGAACGGTCACATGGATGCGACGGCGGTAGTAATCTTTTCTGCGCATGTGCTTCCAATAAACATTCAGTTGCGAGTCCGGCGCTGTGGTTTGTCCCCTTCTTCTTCTGTGTCCGCGTCGCGTGTGCGCTGTTTTTCGACTATGATAAAGAGCCATCACCAACTGGCCCAACTTTGGATTCGTTCTACATGTTTTCACCAAAATATTAGTGGCGCTGCTCTGAGAGTATAATTAACTTTTACTGCGAATAGGGGAGAGCTCTGCAAAATTCGACCACCTATGGATCTTCAAGGTGCATGCAACTCTAAGCACATGGGCCTCTGGCATTTCACCTCCATTAAAATGCGGCCGCCGCGGCTGGGATTCGATCCTGCGACTAATGATGTCAAAACTATGGTTATCTATAGGCATAAACAGGCACAGATTGTGAGCGAGATATCAACCACAGGCCAAAATATGAAAGCAGCCTCGCATTAGTTGTGCCAAGCCTGAAGGAAGTGCGGAGCTTGGTAGCCATCTTTGTTTCTCTTCGGTTTTCTCTTTCTCTCATCCTCTCTTTCCGTTTGTTCTCTTTTCCAGTTTTTCTGTTTTTTTTCTCTTGCTTTCTTTCTCTCACTTTCTATTTCTAGCTTGCTTCCCCTTTCAATTTTTATATGTGGCTTGTGTTGTCGTGTTTCCCTAGCCATAGTAGTAATGTCTGCACTTAATATCACCATCAAGGCACTCGAAGAAGCAAGAGGAAAAAAGACTTCTCTTTGGCGCGAGCACGCGCTCAATATGCGACAACTGGCTATGCTATATGTGGTTTTGCCTGCGTTACGCCAAGCGACGACGACAGCATACGATCAGAGCATACGACAGCCAGGCCTCCTAAAGTGCTCCGCACTTAAAAAGTATTCAGCTGTGTTTTCCAAACTTCTGATCAAACGTCCGCCGCAGGTGGTATTGTGGTTACGGAGCTCGGCTGCTGACCCGAAAGTCGGGGGGTCCCGGCTGCGACGGTCGCAATTCGATAGAGGTGAAACGCCAGAGGCCGATGTACTGTGTGATTTTAGTGCACTTTACAGAAACATAGGTGGTCGAAATGATCCCGCAACTGTACTTCACTGCGTACCTCATGATCATATCGTAGTTTTGGCAGGCAGAACCCCCACAGTTATCAATAATGGAACTTTTGAAGAAATCTGTAGAAACTGCCTTAGAAAGTACACGCTAAAGAAAGGTGCTATGTGGTAGCGAGAACAAATCTCATTCATTACGACCTCAAACACGGTACAACATGGCTGCTAGATATCGACAGAGTTGTAACGGACGTAGACATGAACTCGAATGCACTAAAGATTAATACATTCTCGGGCCCCAGATGCCAGCAGCGAATGCCCGATGCGGCTTCACATATTAACTAGGATCCTAGCTGGGACTGATAATGGAAGCGAGAATATTATCACTATTTGTACAGAGGGAACAAATTGTACTTTTTATAACCCGATGCATGTATCATTGACTGACAAACGGCGGGAATAAAAACAAAAATTTACCTTTTTAATGTCGTAGTCGTCAAATTCTTGGTATGAGAAGCTCACGAGTAAGGACTGTTTAACAGTCATAAATAGGGTGAATATAATGGACGGGATAAACTTCATGTCGAGATAGTGTATTAGCAAGCTTTGCTTGAGAGAGCGCGTACTGAGAGAATATATCTAACGCTATAGTGCAACGGTAAATGCAGTGTCTACGCATCTGGAGCAAATGATTATGCTATTCCTTATTGTACAGTAGATGCGGCAGGTGGGCGCGCAACATTTAGCTGTCAGACGACTTTGCGCGTCCGCTGAGCACGGCGCTATGAAAAATTTTGTCTACGCAGCCTTTTTTGTGGAAGCACTGCAAGAAAAGTAAAGCGTGACGCTGTTGAAAGTACCCAATAAAGAACTATGTATTCCATGACGCCAGCGTTGCTCATATATTTGAACAAGGTGGCAGAGCACAGCGTTGTGCTAGTGATCTCGATAGGTGGGCGTCTATTCAGAAGAAACAATAACCCCTTGTGTGGTCATGTGAACGCGATTTTATTCGCTGAACAAATGAACTACGTTTAAGATACACTTGCCCTAGTTTCGTGAGTTACCGCAAGTGTTGACTAGCTGTAGCTGGCCGAAGCGCATTAAAAAACACAGAAAGCTCCGCTCGCTGCGATGACGCATAAAAATATTCGTATAGAGTTACTTTAAAGACGCACGTGTACTGTGCAGACATCAGCGAGTTAGTAAGGATGTGCGCCACTGAAATTCGTGATACCGCAGGGGTCTCCCCTGCGTCTTCTCTGGACCCAAATAAAGTTTGCATCATCATCATCATCATCATACCGCTCAAGTCTAGAACGGTCACTCCGCTGAGAGTCATAGTGCTGTAGTTCACTGGTCTCACTGGTTATACAGGCTTATTCTTAATATCTTGCCGTTCTTGAAGGCTTATGCCTGAAAGAACGAAGCGTCATGTTAAGCTAGTAAACGTCGCACGTTGAAGTATTCTAGTTTGTTCGACTACTGCTTCAGCTCCATCACATGCACTGCACACCGATGTGGGATTCGCTACTGAATTTAGTGGCCGCGAGTGATGTGCAATAATCAGCACTGTGCTACCCCAGAGACAAAGATGGACTTGAACGGGTACCATCTGACTCTAGGTGGGCACATGTGAGTGAGAACGGAAAGTATTTCGCGGGATAACCTGACAGAGAATGTACCGGCCGTCAACGAGATCACTGGTCACTACTAGATGAGCCGCAGTGATTTCCCTTGCCACATCGAAATCTCGCGAGACCGCTGGCCGTGACTCTTGGGCTCATGCAGACAAAGTCATATTCCACACCTCCTTCAGTAGCTACATGGAGGTCTGGTACTCGGAGGTCCACCTCTGTGTCCAGACTGTGATGCAGTTAGCCATTTTAAGCACATGCTCCGGAAGTGCCTCTCTGACAGCACCACAGGCGTCGCGGATTGACGGAGGAAGCATTTTAGGCATTTTTCAAGGGCCACGGCTGCTTTGATCAACCCCAGACTTTCCAGAATGCCCACGATGCGGTGGTGGGGTTTGGCCTTCCTTTCCCATTGTGGGAGCGCCCCGCAGTCTTGTCCCTATAAAACGAGGTCAAGAATCTATCTATCTATCTATCTATCTATCTATCTATCTATCTATCTATCTATCTATCTATCTATCTATCTATCTATCTATCTATCTATCTATCTATCTATCTATCTATCTATCTATCTATCTATCTATCTATCTATCTATCTATCTATCTATCTATCTATCTATCTATCTATCTATCTATCTATCTATCTATCTATCCGCCTACATCTGGGTGCTCTCGTGACCACCACTTTAACTTAGTGTAT
The DNA here is from genome assembly GCA_030522465.1 of Rhipicephalus appendiculatus. Lineage (NCBI taxonomy): Eukaryota > Metazoa > Arthropoda > Arachnida > Ixodida > Ixodidae > Rhipicephalus > Rhipicephalus appendiculatus. Next base: position 13,458 of record JALIZH010023736.1, on the reverse strand, counting down.
ACCAAAATAATTATGGGAGGGTAAGGGAGTTTGAGGAATATGACTGTCTGGCCACGACACGAATAACGTCAAAATCCTGACGCGTACGTCGTCAAATCGTTTCGTCTAGACACGTGTGGAACATACCCGTATACCACGGGCCGCGGTCCGCGGGTGTGCGTCACAGGTGATTGACAGTTTATATCCACCCCGGAACGGCGAGGACAAACATTAGTAACTTAAATATGAGAGCTTTAATTTAAGAGAATGTGACAACGGCAGCGTAGACCCGACGAATACAAAAAAGTCACAGTTTCGCCGCATAGGCGAAGCAATGAATGCGATAGCAACATATTTGCATTTCAAGCGAAGAACGGCAAGCAGATCGAAACTTGGAGCCCGCTGCTCAAGCGTGAAGGACGCACGAAACATACGCAGGACGAGCGCGAACTAACAAGTGTCACAGTTCTTACTTCACTGTGCTGGAACAGCGCGCTTCTTTCGGAAACGGGGTCTCTGCAGCTTGCGAAGTGACCTTTGTGTGCTCTGTAACCTAAACGCAATCTTCCCGGTGAGAGCACACGGCGTCAAACTGTCCCCCATCCACCCACCCCAAGATAAGCGCGCGCGCGCGCACACACCCTGGCAAAGGCGACTACGCCCGTGCAAGTTGGGGAGCCAACGCGTCGCAACGAGTGGGGCGCCTAGCGCGCACTTTGCGCAGTCTCGCTGGTAAGGCAGAGAACACGCTGATATTCTCCCCCGAGATCTCCGTACCGCCACGAGCGAATGGTGTATATAAAAGGCGCGCCGTTAGTATGCAGTAGCAGGTGCGCTCTTGTGGCGTAGCGGTTAGCGTCGCGCGCTGCGGAGCGAGAGGTCGCCTGTTCGATTCCGCGTGTCGGAAAGTATTTTAAAGACGATAGTCTTCCTTGGGATACTTCGACGCAGAAATATTGGTCTGTCTGTCCGTCTGTCCGTAACCCGATTCAGCTACTCGGCCAAAGTTTAACTACTTTCTGAACGCCCAGCCAACTTGAACAGTCGTTTTCGTGCATACTTGTGAACATTGTCGATTAAAAAGCAAATATTACGCATATCTGAGGCGCAACAACAATACGGAAGTATTAAGTGGTGTGTTCTTTTATAGAAAATACATAGATACTTAATTCTAAAGACGATTGTGTTTCTTAGGCTGCGCTGAAAATGCGAGCTGCCTCGCAAAAGCGAAGAGCCGTCGTCTATCTCCGAGGTCGCACGAAGTGCCGCGTGTTTCATCCGACGCACAATAGCTGGCGCAGTCTGCCCTCGTCGCTGCAAAGAGAATCTCTTTACGTGGTCGCTCTGCGCGACTTCTCAGCTTTTTACACGGTGCCAAAAACACCGCGCTTGCGGCGAGAAGAGGCTTGGTCATGCCAGGACGGAAATGATCGAGAACAGCATCACAGGTGGCCGCGGATGAGACCAGGACTCATATAGTACGACCGGCAGAAGACTATCGTCTTTCGATGACATTGTATATATATATAGACATATAAATATAGGGAGCATGACGGCGACGGCAAAAAGCAGCCGAGAGTGTCCATATAATTGTTATCGCAATAATAAGAAATCAGTACCTTAGCAGGAATCAAACCCCAATATTCAGCGTGGCAATCAGGTATTCTACCACAGAGCGAAGCCTGGCCTTGAAACTGCTTTGAAAAAAGACACAATGCAGGCGTAGGGACTGTGCAACTTCAATTGGGGTTGAAGTACTGGCTATGTAATTTTACGACAAAGCAATAGACATTACATATGCAAACCTATGACACTGAGGTCATGCCGGGTTAACGTCGATTGGGGTTCCAATATTGACTCCACTTTCCTAGCAGCCCAGTAAACATTACATTTGTATTTTTACGATTCAGCAAGCTATATTCAAGCGTTACTCAACCACAGGGGGAATACGCTAACGGCAGTTACGTGTGATATTCACATCTTCACACAGTGAAGTGCCCTTCGTTTCGATAATAATGACGTCTTTGCTGTAAGGTGAGTGCTGACGTTATGTCAGTTCATAAGTTACCCAGTGTAGCGACGAGAAGACGCCAGTGTACTGCACGTTCCTCGTAAGCCCACAGTGTGCACACAACTACTGCACTTAACTTCGATGCACCTCGTAACACTTGCCTACCGCTGCTGGTGCTGGTAGTGCGCACGATAGTGGTGGCGTCGTTACGCAGCTATGAAGAACCAGTTCTCACACTTGCATGTTTTCTAGATACATGAATGCGCATAAATTTTCTACATATGTTTAATGAGTACCACAACCATCCGCCTCGTAACGTTGCGCTCATCTGAAAAGTGTGACTTAGAAAACTTCCTGAATCCTGAAGCGTGCTTGGCATATCATTGATCGCCAAAGTACGAGGGATCTGCCGAATTTTTTCTTCGCTGTTCGGTTTTTTGTAATAATCTACTGAAAGTGACCGTTCTGTGGCGTCCCTTTCATTTTATCAATCTTTGCCTTTGAGGTTCAATAAAAGGAAAGTCTGTTGTTTGGCGTGCCAAAGCAACAGTATGATTCTGAAGCAGCCCGATTAGGGGACCTATAAAGTCGTTATAGAACACGCGTCTATGCATCCTTGCTTGTTTGGATGTATTGTACAAATATATTGTTATGCGCACTTGCTTTCTTTTCATCGACCCTTCATGGTGGTGTAGTGGTTATGATTGTCGACTGCTGACCCGAAGGTCGCGAGATGTAATTCTGGCAGAGGCGACCGCATTTTCGATGGAGGCGAAACGCCTGATGCCCGTGTACTTACATTTAGGTGCACGTTGAAGAACGCCGCATGGTCAGAATTTCCGGAGCTACAGGCGTTCCTCATAATAATATCATGGTTTTTTGTACGCAGTACGCCAAGAATTAATATTATACCATTTTCATCAAGGTGACGCATAAGTGACTAAACAAGTTGTATCACTCGGTGCAGGCCTTGCAAACGTGTATGGGAGCTTTCGCCATTGTTTTAAAACATTCTGATGAGATATTGACCAGACGCGAGCAGTGGAGTCTATTGTGAAAGTAGCGCGAGTATCAGCAATGGCGATCGAACGTTCGACCAGGCATGTAAAAAGCCGGCGTGTTTAACCAAAGCTCACATTATCCAAAACCGACGACCGTGTTCACTGCTATCATTTTACTGTTAATACTACTTGGTCGTACTGTTAGCGTTCCTTTTGATAGGCGCAAGGCTGTCGAATGAAGAACTAAATCTTTGCTGGTTGGACTTTATGAGGCTGCACCATTACAACCGCGCGACAATGTTGTGGTACAAACGATTCAGTTTGGGTAGTTGCACCAAACCGGACTTCTTGAGAAACCATGTGGCATAGGATGCTAATCTGGACCGAACGAAATACAAAATTTTTTTAGATCTATTGCAATAGGACGTTTCGCGCTACGGTGTTATGCAGTTCCAAAGGCGCGTCGCACAGCCCTATGCTCGCCCCATAGCGCGCTTAATGCTTCAGCAAGCTTTGCCAGCTGCGGGCTTTCGCTTCTGTTCCTGCTTGGTTGTACATATTTGTTTTACACCCTGCATAACTATTTTTCACAATACCGACTACATTTCTTTTTCTGGAAATAGAGGTTTGCAGAGCGGCATTGTTCAGTTTTTTTGAAGGCGTTCGCTTTTTACCGAATAAAGAGTGTTGTTAAGGTTCATATTCGCGCTAAACAGTATTCAAAATCAAAATTATCCAGCGTTCTCACCACTGCTGTCGACTGCAGAGAATATCGTGCAGTCAGAAATATAGGCAACAACGATGATTGCATTAGAACGTACGACAAGCCAAGTGCTAACACTTCTTAATGTGCAAACATTCTTCGGTAAGATGTGCACGGAAAAGCACACCTGTGTGCCCCAGCGTAACCAAAGATAAGGTGATACTACGAACGATTCCATTGCGCTTCTGTTGGGGAAGCGTAAATAATATTTGATGCTGCCACAATAACTTGATTAAAAAATGCATACAAACACATGAAGCGGTCTGCGTTCAGCGCATGAAAGAAGACGAAGAGGGGCAATCGGGGGGGGGGGGAAGAAAAGAGGAGGAAGTGAGAATAAAATGGCGGATGACACCCGTCTATTCGAGGTTACGTCTTTTTAATGTGTTAGTTCCCAGTAGGAACATTACATTTTGGCGCAGCCGACAGCTTTTGAAGACCGAAAATGTGGGTTACGTTCTTCATCGACGAGGCGACATCGGAGCCCCCTCGTTTTCACACGGTACCAAGTCCACGGTGAGCCAGCGATGGACATTCCTCGCGAAGTTCGTTCAACCGGACTGATCGACGCGGTACTTTTTGGCGGCCTTCCGAGTCAACGCTGTGGAAAGATGGGATGCGGCACTACGCTTCAAATACACGTCTGGCTCTTTGCTCGAGTACTGTCTTGAGAAGCGCCGCCTCTTGCTTGCTGCAGAACTACTATATCTGCCGTCATCTGCAGTTGTAGCTTTAGTGACACAAGGCTTTTCCATCGACATTCGCAGTCATATACAGCTCAATGATCCCAAAACATTCGATGACCTTCTGCGATGTATACAAACCACAGTCCGAACATTTATTTCGCAAGGGCAGCGACTTGGTGAACAAGCACATGATGTTTACAAGTATGATGAAAATGCAGTGTCTCAGTGTAAGAGCGATTTTCTCGGAAGTGACCATCAATTAGACGATGATGAGGGACCGGTTTCTGCTTTACATGAAGGAGCTTTTCTAGACCGGCCAACTACCTTTGTAGACAAGGCCCCAGCAAAAAGTAACACAGAGACAGTTTATCTGGTCTCATCAACACTTCTTTACGCCCCTATTAAGGTAGACGGCACTGATATGAAGGCCCTTGTTGACAATGCGGCTTCTGTCTCCATCATTAATAAGAGTAGAGTGGATGCCAGTCGTCTGCACACTGGTAGGGCACTGCGCGTGCAAGCCTACGATGGATCAGTGAGCACGCATAGAGAATGGATAACCCTGACTATTGAATTTCAAGGACACTCCATTACCAGTGAAGTATTGGCGATTCCTGATGTCACCTACGATTTTCTTTTGTCGCGCCCAGACATGAAGAGGCTTAAGATAAACATCTATTGGGACGACAAACTAAGGGTGGAGGATGACGTAAACACAGAGATTATTCCTAAGGCACCGAAAGCAATGAGACCAGTTATCGACATAAAGGACATCTCAGTGAAGTACCCAGAATTTACGTGCATGGGTAGCTATCCTCCGGCAATGAAATCACATGTTGTTCCTTTCGAGCTTGCTGATAAAAAGGTAGTTCGCAGAGCTCCTTATAATATGTCGAGAGATAAAAAGGTATGGCTTAAAAGGAGTTGCAAGAAATGTTGGATGCAGGCATTATCCGACCTTCTGTATCCCCATTTGCTTCTCCCATAACAATTGCTCCAAAAGAAGATGGGACATTCCGCCTCTGCACAGACTACCGGGCTCTAAATCGTCAAACTGAATTGATACCTTACCCTATGCCGAGGATCGACGACATCATCGACGAAACTGGTGGGTGTCATTGCTTTTCACGAATAGACCTCTGCAAGGGGTTTTGGCAGATCCCCCTGACTGAAGAAACGAAAAAGTACACAGCCTTCATAACCCCTTTTGACTTGTTTGAGTATAACCGCCTACCATTCGGATGGAAAAATTCTCCTGCGTGGTTTCAAAAGATTATGACTGACATTCTGAAACCTTATTTGGGCGTATTCTGTAATGTATACATTGATGACATCATTGTGTACTCAAAGACAAAAGAGGAGCACCGTGGTCACCATTCAAAAGTTCTTGACGCTCTCAGCCTGTCTCAACTCAAAGTCAATTTCAAGAAGAGTGCTTTCTTTCAAGATAAGGTTGTATTTCTCGGAAGGGTGTTCGACGGAAATACCAAAAGCACTAAACAAGAATCCGTGGACCGAATTTCGAAGCTGGCAAAGCCGTACGATGTGCACTCTTTGCGTGTTTTTCTTGGTCTGGCTGGGCACTTCAGGGCATTCATCAAAGACTACGCATTGAAAACGAGGTGCCTCACGCGCTTAACCCAAAAGGACACACTTTTCCAATGGAACAACGAGTGCGAAACTGTCTACTGTGAACTAGTGAAGCTAATATCATCGGATCCAATCTTGCGAATACCGGACTTTTCACTACCTTTCATACTGAACACGGACGCATCACACTATGCAACTGGCGCAGTTCTATATCAGAAACCCTCAAAGAAGGCTGATCAGACAAAGCATCACGTTGTGGGGTACTACAGCTATACACTAAAACAAGCTGAAATAAATTACTCCACCACGGAAAAGGAAGCGCTGGCCGTCTTAAAAGCCGTTCAGTATTTTCGAACTTACCTTGAAGGCGCCAAATTCATGCTTTTCACAGATCACCAAGCATTGACTCAACTCTTGAACATGACACAACCAAAAGGACGCATTGCCAGATGGGTCAACTATCTGCAACAATTTGATTTCACAGTTTCTCACCGTCCTGGCCCACTTCTCACCGATGCCGACGCGCTCTCTCGGTTGCTCGTCGAGGAGTCAAGTGGAAATCCAGAAAGTATCAACCACGTTAAGCTATGGGAAGGTACGGAAGATCTTCAGTTTAATAATGGGAAGTATCATGTACCGCCCACTTTGGTTCAAAGGATTCTTCATCTCTACCATGATAGTCCTGGATTAGGCGGACATGACGGTTTTTGGCGCACATATAAGAAATTAGTCGTGAGGTTCACATGGCCAGGTATGAAAAACGACATAAGCCATTACATCCGCACATGCCACCTTTGCCAGGTAAACAAAGTGAAGTTCAAGCAATCCACAGATGTTATGACAAACCCGGAATATTCAAGAGTGCCCTTCGAAGTTGTTCACTTAGACTTTGCGGAGCTCAGAAAGAAGGGGGAAGGAGTCAAGCGAACGCAAGCTTTTCTGCTGTCCATCGACGAATGCACCAGGATGATTACGGCTAAAGCCGGAAGAGAAGATGCAAACAGCGTAATCAATCTACTCAAAGATGAGTGTTTTAGGCACACCAAGACGCTAGTATGCGACAATGGTCCTGCTTTCCGGAGTGCGAAGCTAACAAGATGGGCTAATAACCGAGGAATGATCATTAAATACTCCTCTCCCTATCACCCTGCAGCCAACGGACTGGCAGAACGGGCCATAAGGGACATCAAGCAGTTCCTGAAGATGTATCCGGACTTTGCAGGCCGCTGGAAGTGCTGCCTTGAGGCCGCTGTGAAGCATCATAACCGATCGCACACCACGGGTTTAGGCTGTAGTCCTCATTTTGCCAATTTTGGGACAGCGCCCATACTTCCTGCAGATCGCGAGCTCGGCCTCCAAAAACTCCAACTTACGGAAGTCAAGAGAAGTGCCGAAAAACAAGAAGTCTACAAGCACCGAATGAAGCGAAACTTTGATAAAAGGTACAACAGCCAAATACCACACATACAACCTGGAGATTACGTCCTTGTAAGAAAAGGAGTACCACCTTCCAATACCAAATATTATGGACCATTCCAAGTTTCTAAGACAGCCTCTCAGCACGGAATACTGAAGAACGTGTGGTACACTGGCGCCTCGGGTCAGAAAGAGTGTGCCGCCATTGGGAACGTATTCAAGTATTACACCAGGAGGTGCAATCAAAGAAGTCTGGAGGAGTGAAGCGGTCTGCGTTCAGCGCATGAAAGAAGACGAAGAGGGGCAATCGGGGGGGGGGGGGGGGGGAAGAAAAAGAGGAGGAAGTGAGAATAAAATGGCGGATGACACCGCAGACAACCATGTCAAAATGCTATGGAAGGCAAAGAGTAGGCCGCCAGAACTCTATACCGCACTAACTACGCATATATCACAAGTGCTTCCTCGAAAGAAAGCATTACAGTACATATACCATAACAAGGGAGCGTACCATGCAGCTGGGGTAGGAAAAGAGCGGGTTACTACAGTGTTACAGTGTTGACACAACTAGTAAAAATACCTATAGTCCGCGCCGAAAGAACACAACCCATTACAGTTTCCGCAGTGAACAACTACTGTACGAAACAGCGGTATAGTATAGTTGAGCGGCGCGCTTTCTTCAACAAGTAACCACATTGTGAAGTTTGCGGAGGAAAAACGCACTAGTCTACAGCTTTTCCGACGCTCGTATCGTACTATACAGTCGGCGCCAATAAAGCAAGTATCACGCTACAGTAGCTGCAAGTGAATATATTATATAAGCTGTACAAAAAACAGCTGCTTTGGCTGGCCCAATGGACGGGCCAGCAATGTCTCAAGACCCGCTCGCATTGTGCACTGTATACTGCTGCCGTAAGTCGTGCGGCTCATGCTCCGTAATAGATGGCAGCGCTCTCACGACCTGTATATTGCTGCACTTCCATACATCATGTTATGGTGTGTGGTGGGTGGTGGCTCACGACATCGGTGCGTTTAGACAATATAAACACGCGTTGTCAGCGCTCTTTTATTGCGATAGCAATGACATTAAATCCTCGGTAATACGAATCTCGCGGAGTCGTGAAGAATATTCGTATCATCCGAATTACATATCACCAGAAAACACGGGAAATTAGTATGTTACAAAAGAATTATTATTATTATTATTTGATTTTCATACACAGATACACAAGGACACAGAGGAAAGAGGGGAGAGTGCAAGCTGGCAACTGCCACCTGGAGGGGCACAACGCCTGCTTACTCTTTCGGGAGGAGGGAAGAGATACAGAAGAGGGAGATAGGAGGAGAGAAAGAGGGAAGAAGGGAGGGAAGTATAAGAAAAATTGACGAAGACCTAGACAAGCATAAATAAATACGAAAAGACAACGTCTATAAACGGGTGGACAAGGTCCGTTTGGTCCATAAAAGTCAATAGAACTCGATGGGCCTGGTCGCGTCGAGAAGCAAAAAGGAAAGAGGTAATCGGAAAGAGGTAATCGGAAAGAGGTAATCGTCTAGGGTCGCGCACTTCAGTCCCAGGAATTTATATTCTTTAATCAGTACAGCCCGCTGCGTAGCGAATGCGGGGCAGTGCACTATAAGATGTTCAAGTGTCTCACAGGAGCCACAAGCTGCGCACAACGGACTGTCTGCACGCCCTTGGCGGTATAAGCGTTCGCGCACCAACACAGAGCCGACTCTTAGTTTATATAATAGTGCTCTGGAAGGACGAGACAAGCCACGACCACGAACACGGGGAGGGAAACGATCCATTCGCGACACGCTGGTCTGGGTGCTGCTTTAGGAGGTGTCGGTGTATAAGCAGGCGAGCGTTGTCCATCAAAGATGAAATTTCCGGGCAGTCACAATTATCATGACTACAAGATGAAGCAAGGCGATCCGCCTCTTCATTTCCAGCCATTCCCACGTGCGAAGGTACCCACTGGGCAGCTAGGGACACCCCACGTGAGAGAATTTTGTTGGCGGATTCCGTGATGCTGCAGAGAATCGGGCTGTCGGCCTCCTTTCGGGTGAGTCTGCTAAGGGCACCACGAGAGTCTGTAAGGACGACGACCTTCGTTGCTGGTAATCCCTCCTGCACGTATTTAAGGGCGACATCAATCGCTGCTAGTTCTGCAGTCACTGACGATGATGGGTGGGGTATTTTAAACAACCGCCTGATGTCTGTTGAAGGGCAAAAGAAGGCTGCAGAAGCGCCCAGGCCGTCGCTACGTACAGATGCGTCCGTAAATACTTTAGCATAGTCCTCAAATTCTTCAAATAAGTGTGAATGGGCTAATTGGTATAGTGCCGAAACAGGTTGGTCACACTTTTTGCGTATTCCTGGAATTGATGGATGAATACGGAAGGTGCATTGGCTGTGCTCTTTCGATGTTGTCAACGCTGTGGTTTCTTCAGAATTGCCAGTAATGCGATTGAACAAAGCCGCCATTTTACCCATGCGAGAAAACGGGCGCTGGATCAGCCTATTAACGAGTGCTTTAGCCATCTGGGGCTCGGTGCATACGCTCAATATGATGTAGCGCCCTCTGGTCAGCTTGCAGCCTTAGAGGCAACTGGTGGGCTTCAGTAAGTAGTGGGATGGATTGAGCCTCACGAGGTAAGCCAAGCACTTACTCGGAGGGCTACACGATGATCCCGTTCCAGCTGAGACATTAAAGCAGGCGGCACATTCAAGACTGGCAAGGCATACATTACGCAAGAGAGTACAGATGATTGGTATACCTGTAGCGCTGTCTTCTGGTCAATGCCATCACCCCTAGCAGTCAAGGCGGCCACATATTGGAACAGGGACAGCGATTTGCGCCTCACATTTGTAACAGCAGGACGCCAAGAAAGGCGATCAATCGATTATTACACCCAGGTAGCGATGTTGCTGTACCCACTGTATCGGTGCGTCTCCGAGGTATAGCCTGCTCATGCTTCGACGAGCGCGTTGCCGAGGATGGTACGCGATCGCGGCTGACTTGGCAGGTGAAATCTGCAGGCCAACTTCAACCAAGTATTCTGAAGTTGCATTCAAAGCTCGCTGCAATATACCACGAAGACGTGGACCATGGTGTGACGGACCGCTGACCCATAGTGCGATGTCATCGGCATAAATCGCCATGCCTAGAGGAAGCTGGCATACGTTTTCATTTATTATTTATGAGGGCCGTAGCAACGCCATAAACAACCCTGAATGATTGCCCGTAAAATTTTTAGGCGTCAACGATCATACTTGTACTCGTAAACGTACGGCGCGTGCGCGCGTGTGCAATTGATGAACCAGACGCGTTGTGACCCTTGACAGCCAGCAGCACCTTCCTAATCTGTGAAAGCTTTTCCGCGTGGCACTAAAGTACTGCGGCGAAAGTGACTGAAGGAGCGCTTCGCACGCCATAGATGAAGGGCAGAAAATTTTGGAACCGCTGTGCTTTCTTATTAAATTCTTATCTCGGTGGTGTTGGGGATGTTTGTCGGGAGATTTACGGCAGTGCCCGCGCAATTAGGAGGTTTGCTGAAAATTCGGGAGTCTCCCGCGCAAATTTACGCTCCTCGCCCACCTTTCATAGGATGTCTGATCGCGAGGACATGACTTCTATAGACGTCGCAGGCACGTGTAAACACAGTACAATGACGCTGTCTTGAGCACAGCAGCCTGCGTCGACTCGTTAGAAAAAGAAAAGAAAAAAGAAATAAATCGCAACCCCAATGCCATCTGTAATCTAAACGCGAAGGCACACGAAAGCACTTTACGGCCTGCCAAGATTTGCGCGCCCGATCTCGGAGGCTGCGGCATGACCCGCATGGTCGCGCTTGGCTTAAGCAGAGATCAAACAAGCCGGCCCATCTCCGTCGCTCGGAGGGCGCATGCGATAACATCACCTCGCTCGGAAGGCCTGCATTGGAGCAGAGAGGAAACGCCCCGCCCGTCATTAACGAGCACGAAAAGACGCGATGGAAGATGGGGGTGGGGAGCCGCTCGAGCCGCAACGGTAAACTTTGATTTCAAGGGCGCGGTCACCATCGCTGGCGCGCGCGCTATCTCGCTCTCTCGGCAGCCATCAGTGGGCGGCTCGTATACCCCTGTAAGTGCTGCGCTCTCAACGCAAATAGACTGTGCGAAACGTGTCCCTGGAGCGGCCGTATTCTTTTACACCAGCGTTTTGTAGAGTTACGTGCGATCGGATCCAGAAGAGCCAGCCTCACTTCGTATAGCATTACAATTTGTTGCTATCACATTCATTGCTTCACCCTTGCGGCGAAAGTGTGACTTTTTAGGAGCTTGCTCCTTAAGCTCGCGCCTTGTCCGGCGGCGAAGGCGGCGTTGGCGTGCACACTTCTCCGCTCAAGGCATGCTCAAGGCGCCGGCTTTCCGGTGATTTCAAAAATGCTCACTGGATGGCGGCGCCGCTCAAGGCGACGCACACCACTCTGGGCACGTGCGCTTCCTTTCTCTTCGCTGGGAGCTCACGCAGAAAACACTCTTCGTTACCGCTCGGCCGCATGAACACCGCAGAAGCCAAGGAAGCAGCGCGGCGGGCTCGCCGCCCGAGCGCCGCATGTAATATATATATAACAACGTTGTCACCTCTATATACGATGGTCGGAGATGTGTACGGAGGATTCGCGGGCTACCCGATCATCTCCGAGCAAGCTCCTCTAACATAATTCACTTTGTGGATATGGCGGTTTTTTTGTCAATGCTTAAACTTGTGAGTCAATAAACACATCTATAGCTGTATGTATGTTCGCGTTGGTAATCGAGTGTACACTACACTGGAATACTGCGTGCCGCTATCATATAAATTCCACAGGAAATGAATCAAATACAAGCATGTGTAGGGTTATGTGTAATACTGCATCAAAGTTGCGTAATAATAGAATCAAAAGTAATGTAATTTTTTTTAAATATCGTAGCTGGCACTGCAGGCGCAATTCTAAAGAGACAGCGGAGCTGATGGGCACCTAATTAGTCCTGGCTTCTGCTGTTCTGCTGCGTTTTGCGAATTTCCATTCTTCCTGTATGTTTTTTTTTCTTCTTCTGCTCTGTTCTGTCTCTTTTTTTATGTCTTGTATGTCTTTCGGTTCATTTCGAATTATTTCTTTTTCTATTTCTTTCTCTGTTCTTGCTCTTGCTTCCATTTTCATCCATTTTTTTCCTATCTTTCTCCCTCTCTATTTCTTTTCCCCCACCTTTGCTCCCGACTTCAACTATGCGACGGTACTGGCTGGGGGAAAAATTGTAAGAAAAGAAAACTTCTTGGATTGTGGGTCATCCGCCCCGACAAATCGGCTTGCGACAACAACCGTGGCCCCCTTAGTGGACGTTTACAAAGACATATGTGACTACCAGTGGACTGGGCGACCTCCACCCGTTTGGTGCCAGTGTATACTGAGGATACCACCCGCATAGGTGGCGAAACGCCTATGTAATCATTGTCATATCTATGTTGTGTTACAAATCTTAGTAAATGTTTTGCAATCTTTAACTCACCCGGATTTTCGAACATTTTTGTATATTTTTTTATTGTTCTATACAAGGAGGTCTTCGTATACCCGTGCCTATAGCCGAAGCCCTCGAACAAGTTTCTACAGATGAGCTAACCTTTATCGGAATATGAAATTCTACGCCTGGATCAAGCCTACAAACTGGGCTCCATGTGCGAACCAAGTTTCCTTGGACATTCGACAGCACAGCTTGCTCAGTATTACATCGCGTACCACTCGTCGCTGAATGTAGTAGTGATAAATTATTATCCCGGTGGCACTACTCCGAGAATAAATTATTCGTGTTTTCTTTTATATAACCACTTTGTGAGCATATGTGTACTGATGTTTAATCACATTTCCTGCCCTTTCTGTTCGTGAATGACGAGTGCGCCGCTGCTAAGGCTCCTAGCAGTACCTGTAAGTTTTAAAAATTATCTGAATTATACAGAGAAGCGCATTCGCATTTAATTACGCTTCAAA
>JALIZH010023735.1:0-16669 GCA_030522465.1 Rhipicephalus appendiculatus | reverse complement strand
CCTTATAACGCGAGCGTCGAGACACTCCAAAAAACACGCTACCATCAGCAATGTAAACACACACACACACACACACACACACACACACACACACACACACACACACACACACACACACACACACACACACACACACACACACACACACACACACACACACACACAAACACACACACGCACACACACACACACACACACACACACACACACACACACACTACCATAAGTAATGTAAAAACACGCTAAAATTAGTCCTGTAAATAAACGTTCTTATTATCAGCTCCGGCTCCTCTGCTCGCCTTCTCCCTGATTCCTGGCTATTTGCCGGTCCTATGGGCAGACCCTCGACCATATCAGGCCATAACGCATTTTTAGATGGAGAAATGTGTCGCACACGACCTACATGTTTAATTTTTTAGAACTTCTGAAGTTTTACGCACCAAAACAAAATGAGTATGAACACACTGCACTGGGGAACTCCCAATTAATTCATGGTGTTGTTTATAATGCAGTAACTGAGCATACAATCGTGTTTTTTTCTGCCTGGTAGAAGCTTTTGTGTGATGGGCGAAAAGAGCAGGCGTTCTAAGAACATAACGTCGAATGTGTCCTATTGCTTTTTTTCGGTCAGGATGACATCTCAGCAGCCCGCCCTTGCCTGACCTCTGAATTTTGAGGGAGTAAGGCAACATGGCGACCTACTTCGATTAGGTGCAACAGAATTTGAAACTTTCGGTTAGCACAGTTCTTGAGAAAGTCCTTATTTTGCGTTTGACGACGTACTATATTAAGGACCTCACATACACAACTGGGTATATTCGATATTTCATCTTCCCCGCAGGGGCGTCTGCGCAAGCGGGCGTTTGGTGTGTGGCGACACCACGGACCCGAGCTAACGGGGGGGTCTCGACCTCCTCCCACGCTTAGCCGTGCGTGGCTTCGCCGTGTCCGGGGAAAAGGGGATCCTGGGGGTTGAGCCAACGCCGGGTGATTGGACCTTTAAGGCCCCCCCGGCAGAGGCAACACACCCCTTTGGCCCCAGCTTCACGTAGACGGCACCCCTGGGCTGACCCATCCAGGGGAAATCGGCAGTCGCCTTTTCCTACATCTCTCTCCCTACATCTTCGTCTTTCCCTCTCACTTTTTATCTTTCCTGTCTTCTCCTCTCTTCTAGTTACTTCTATTTTTCTTGGCGGCAAGGGTTAACCTTGTGTGTTCCACCCCACCTTGGGATGCCTCACATCTGGTTATAGTGGCGGTGCACAGCTGGCGTATGCAGGCCTTCTCTTGCATGTCTTGCAGCGTCCCCTTGTTGGGCTCGGTGGTGGGTGGCTGCCACCGCTGCCGAACGTAATCCATATTATATGGCTAAAAACTTCCCCCCCCCCTACTCAATGATCGTTCCCTGAAAAGGGTGCGCACCGATGGAAACCTCCAACTTTTTGAACCGAGTAAAGACAATTTCCCCCCGCTACCATGTGATCCACAGTGACACACCCGCAAAGCCAGTCAGAAAATTATCCCCATTCCTTGTTTCAAGATGCCTAATAGATACACTTGGACCAGGCTACAAAGCCACAAAAATGGCTAGTGGAGATCTCCTCATTGAAGTCCGAGACAAAGAACAATTTTCAAAACTGTCCAGCCTAAAGACCTTTGGTGATGTCCCCATTACTGTGTCTGCACATCGTTCAATGAACACTGTCCGAGGTGTTGTGTCGGAGGACGACTTAGTCGACCTGACCGATGCTGAACTTCTTGACGGCTGGAAACATGAGAATGTTGTCAATGTCCAGAGAATTAAAATCAGGCGAGATGGCAAGGATATTCCAACAAAACATATAATCATTACTTTTGGCTCCAGCGTTCTTCCAGACACACTTGTAACAGGATACACAAAGCTCCGTGTCCGCCCATACATTCCAAATCCCCGACGATGCTTCCAGTGCCAAAGGTACGGTCATGGTTCCCAGACATGTCGAGGCCAGCCCACATGTCCAAAATGCGGGTCTACTGAACACAGCTCTGAAACATGCGAAAATGCACTTCACTGCGTCAACTGTGATGGCGAGCACGCCGCGTACTCGCGCTCGTGCCCGTCTTGGAAAAAGGAAAAGGACATCATTGCACTGAAAGTCAAGGAAAACATTTCGTTCGGGGAAGCGCGGAAACGTCTTTCGTTCCTTCAAGGAACTAAGTATGCTGATGCGGTGCGTAAGGGGGCAGCACCGCATCAGCCCCAGGCAACCTCCTCTGGGCTGGCGTGTAGCGAGCCAGTGGCGGTGCCACCTGCCCCTTTGGCGGTAGCAGGTAAACCTGCTCCGCCTGCATCTAAGCAGAGCCCCTCAACCTCTGGGCTGTTGGGGCAAGGGGCCTCTCCGCGTGCGGCGAGGTCTCAAACAAGGTCGACAAAACTCCAAAGGCGGGTGTTCACTTCCTCAGTCGAGGAAATGGACACCAGCAAATCTCCTTCGGCATCCACGACGCCGAAGGATCGAAGCATCTCACTTGAGCGCTTGAAAAAAGAGAAAGCGACTCGAGTGGTTGCGCCTGAGAAAACCTCATAGACGAGGAAAGTACTTGTACGCAGATAACCTACACTACACTACACTACAAATAAAAATGGATACCCAAATAATTCAATGGAACGCGAGAGGTTTAATTCGTAATTTGGATGATATCCAAGAGCTACTCTCTAAATACCAACCAAAGCTATTCTGCGTACAAGAAACACATCTAAAGTCAACCCACAAAAACTTTCTTCGACAGTATATCGTCTTTCGTAAAGACCGCGATGACGCCCTTGCGTCATCCGGTGGTGTTGCCATTATAGTGGACAAAACCATAGCCTGTCAAGGTTTACAGCTACGAACGCCCTTGGAAGCAGTGGCCGTTCGCGCTGTCCTTTTAAATAAACTCATCACCATCTGCTCGCTTTACGTACCCCCCACATTACCAATTACACAAGCATGAATTTCACTCCTTAATCAATGAATTGCCAGAACCTTACCTCGTTCTCGGCGATTTCAATGCGCACAGCAGCTTGTGGGGTGACTCTCGCAGCGACGCTCGAGGTCGTCTGCTTGAGGACTTCCTCTTTTCCACTGGTTCATGCCTATTAAATAAAAAAGAGCCCACATATTTTAACCTCGCGAACAAAACATATTCATCCATCGATCTTAGCATTGTCTCACCCACGCTTTTACCTGATTTTAACTGGGAAGTGGTTCAAAACCCTTACGGGAGCGACCACTTCCCAATACTACTGAAAACGCCAAAAGAAAACAAATCCCCTCCACAGGCCCCACGGTGGAAGCTCGATACAGCTGACTGGGAGAAGTTCCAGTCTCTGACTAACATCTCATGGGCAGACATGTCTTCCTTAGGAATTGATGCAGCTGTCCAATATTTTACTGCTCTTATAATCGACGCCGCCTCACAAAGTATATCTCATGTTAAAAATTTGAGGGGCAGACGCCGAGTTCCATGGTGGAATGAGCAGTGCCGTGAGGCCCGCAAGAAACAGAACAAAGCCTGGGGGCTGCTGCGCGATTCGCCAACTGCAGGAAATTTAATAAACTTTAAACAGGTCAAATCGCAAGGCCGGAGAATCCGCCGGAAGTCCAGAAGAGACAGTTGGCAGAGATTTCTCTCGAGCATCAATTCCTACACGGATGAGGCAAAGGTATGGGACAGAGTTGGTAGGATGAAGGGCCGGGAAGCATCTTTTCTTCCTTTGGTAAACACACAGGGTGACTCCTTGGAAGACCAGGCTAACTTCCTGGGCACACATTTCCAAGATGTATCCAGTGCGTCACACTACTCTGAAACCTTTCAACGGCAAAAAACACAAATAGAACGACAGAAATTCAGAACGTAAAAGTACGAAACCTGAGGGATACAACCAACCCTTCTGCTTAGCAGAGCTGCAGGCAGCACTTAACTGTTGCAACAATTCTGCTCCAGGTAACGACCGCATAATCTACGACATGTTGAAACACCTCCCCTCTGAAACACAAAAAACCCTCCTTTGCCTGTACAACGCCGTATGGTTCTCCGGCGAGATGCCATCATCTTGGAAAGAGGCCATTATTATCCCTGTCTTGAAACAGGGCAAGGACCCATCTTCTGTTTCAAGCTACCGCCCTATAGCACTAACAAGCTGTCTATGTAAATTGTTTGAAAGAATGATTAACCGCCGTCTTCTACATTTCCTGGAATCAAACAAGCTCCTAGACCCATATCAGTGCGGGTTTCGAGAGGGCCGGTCCACGACTGACCATCTCGTACGTATCGAATCACACATTCGCGAAGCTTTTGTCCACAATCAATTTTTCCTTTCCGTATTCCTTGATATGGAGAAGGCGTACGACACCACATGGCGGTTTGGAATATTGAGGGACCTCTCGCACCTGGGTGTACGAGGCACGATGCTAAATATAATAGAAAGCTACTTGTCGAACCGTACATTCCGTGTTCGAGTAGGCAATGCCCTATCACGACCATTTGTGCAAGAAACGGGAGTGCCCCAGGGAGGGGTACTCAGCTGTACACTCTTTATAGTTAAAATGAATTCCTTGCGTATGTACATTCCGCCCACCATGTTTTATTGTACATATGTCGATGATGTAGAAATAGGTTTTAAATCATGTAATCTCGCCACATGTGCACGGCAGGTACAGTTTGGACTGAACAAGGTGGCCAAGTGGGCAGGCGAGAATGGCTTTAGTCTAAATCCACAAAAGAGCACTTGCGTCGTATTTTCCAGAAAACGAGGGCTACACCCTGATCCGGACATTGACCTGCAGGGTCAACGTCTACCTGTAATAACGGAGCGAAAAATTTTTGGGGGTGATTCTGGATGCAAAGCTAACCTTTGTACCTCATATAAAATACCTAAGAAATAAATGTATGAAATCATTGAACATTCTGAAATTGCTGTCACACACCACATGGGGTAGCGACAAGAAGTGCTTGATAAACCTTTACAAAAGCCTCATCCGCTCACGTCTAGACTATGGAGCCATAATTTATCAGTCTGCCTCGTCAAGCGCCTTAAAAATGCTGGACCCCATCCACCACTTAGGTATCCGGCTATCTACAGGTGCTTTCAGGACAAGCCCTGTGGAAAGCCTCTATGTGGAATCGAACGAGTGCTCCTTACACCTGCACAGATCTTACCTGTCGTATGTTTATTTCCTCAAGGTGAACGCAAACCACGAACACCCCGCACACACCACAATCAATGATTTGCATAGCTCTGACCTATTTTATAACCGTCCTTCGGTAAGACAGCCCTACGCACTTCGTGTGAGGGGCCTAGCTCAAGAAATGGATGTGCCACTCCTTGAGCACCCTTTGGCGACTCCTGCTGTAAATCTTCCTCCATGGCAGTGGCAACTTATAAATTGCGATGTATCTTTCGTAGAGGTTACTAAGCACGCGCCTGTTGCACATATCCGCCTACACTTCCTTGAATTACAGCACAAGTACTCCTACCCGGAATTCTTTACCGATGCATCAAAATCTCAAACTGGTGTGTCTTACGCTGCGGTCGGGCCATCCTTTTCCGATGCCGGCGCTCTGCATCCCAACACAAGCATTTTTACAGCGGAAGCCTATGCGATACTTGCGGCCGTTAAACACATTCAACAATTAAAACTACAAAAGGCCGTTATATACACAGATTCCCTAAGTGTAGTAAAAGCTTTGAAAACTTTGAAAAAACATACAAATCCTATCCTCATCTCTCTCTACTCAATCTTATGCACGATCTACGCACAAAAACAGAATATCGTTGTATGCTGGGTCCCAGGACACCGCGAGATCGAGGGGAACGTGTTGGCGGACCAGCTAGCTGCATCCGCCCACGAAAACACTGCCGTTTTAACCATGACTGTCCCTGCACTAGACCTGAAGCCCTTCTTGAAACAGAAGGTCAGAGCTCATTGGCAGCGCTTATGGGATAAGGAAAAACAAAATAAGCTACATCTTATAAAACCGCACCTTGGTAATTGGCCGCCGATATCTAAGTCACGTCGTACAGAAATAATGCTCTGCAGACTTAGAATAGGACACACACACACTACACATTCTTACCTTTTGTCCGGTGGCGATCCACCCTTGTGTGATAAATGTGGCGAGCCTCTTACTGTCCTGCACATCCTATTACAATGCCCAGAAGTAGACGCTGAAAGGAACAAGCATTTCCCATTAATATACCGGCAACAGGTACCACTTCACCCTGCTATGTTCCTAGGCAGGGAACCACTTTTTAAATATCAATCTCTCTTTGCATTTCTTAATGATATCAATAATTTTAACGTTATTTACCCAGGTAACCCGTAGCGCCGCCTCACAACTGAGGTTGCGGCTGCGGTGGCTCTACCAAATGAAGCACCTGCCTCCCGGCCTTTGGGCTCAAAGACTGCGAGGAGGCATTCGTGCTATTTAAATCTCTTACTTGTAGAAATCACGCTCACTGGTCCTTCATATCACAACCATAGATCACATCGCGTATCACTGCCATAATTTTATGCTATATACACATGTTTTACGCTTCTATACAGCGCGTGATTTTAGGCCTCTTTACAGCCGTTGTTCACCTAACATCAAAATCCTACCATAATCCTACGATAAACCTGCCATGAAAACTCACTAGTCAAAGCTAGTAGTACATCACCTGAAATGGCGCTCTTTGGCCACCAATGGCCCTTGCGCCACAAAACCCTACTAATCATCGATATTTCATCTTGTGCGGAGTACAATTCGAAATGCCCAGATATTTTCCTGGTGTATTGCCGACCAAAAGCTGCTGAAGACACATTCAAAAGATCAAAGGTATTCGTTAAGCACCAGAATATATTTACCCGAAGTACATCGGATGGCTTGTTTATCGTTTCCTTCAGTGCTGGCCATTGCTTTTAGCGCTGTTTCTGTATCTTTTTACAATAAATACTTATTACACATGTGAGCAGTAGCTGTTTCTCGAATGCTTATGCATGCTAGACATAGCAGGTACTATTGGACTATGAAGCTGGTATGGTCCGTCAAGTCATTCCGAGCCAACACAATTCCGCTGAACGGTACATTTTTGAAGAACGCGGTACGTCCGCGCTTTAACTGCCGTGAAAGCGTGGACGCTTTAATGGAAGGATGCGAATTTTTATAGGCATGTCTAGTCACATTGCTTCTTGATAATTTACAAGTTCGTGTTAATGGTTAATCCAGGTAACTATCAAGGAGGATCTGAGCACAAAGCCGGCAGATCCCACGCACTGTGGGAATCGATGTAATGCGAAGCAGCCAGGAAGGAGCCAATCATGCTTTACATAATTTGCATGTCATGTTTTTACATGTTAAGACCTGTCATTTATGTTCGTCATACAGTCACGTGGTGCAATACCAATTTTGGTGTATATCAAGCTAGGGAACTGGACGCAAGCGCACCATGAGTGTGGCATGTAAATGGCGTTGTATACATGCATGCCAAGATTTTCATGTCACCACCTGCCACTTATGTTCGTTATACAGTCATGTCACTGAATACCAAATTTGGTATATATCAAGCAAACGAAACGGCCGCGAGCGCGCCGGGAGCGTGGCATGCAAGTCATGTCGCACATGACAAGTCACGATTTCCATATTAGCACTTGTCATTTATGTTCGCCATACAGTCACGTCACTCAATACCAAGTTTGTTGTACATCAAGTTAACGAAACGGCCGCGAGTGCGCCATGAGCGTGGCATGCAAGTCATGTCGTACATGACAAGTCATGATTTCCATATTACCACTTGTCATTTATGTTCGTCATACAGTCATGTCACTCAATACGAAATTTGGTGTATATCAAGCTAACGAAGTCCGCCTCGGTGGATCAGTGGCTAGGGTGCTCGGCTGCTGACCCGAAGGTCACGGGTTCGATCCCGGCCGCGGCGGTCGCATTTCGGTGGAGGCGAAATGGTGGAGGCCCGTGTACTGTGCGATGTCAGTGCACGTTAAAGAACACCAGATGGTCGAAATTTCCGGAGCCCTCCTCTACGGCGTCTCTCATAATCATATCGTGGTTTTGGGACGTAAAACCCCACATATTATTATTAAGCTAACGAAACGGCGCGAGCGCGCCATGAGCGTGGCATGCAAGTCATGTCACACATCACAAGTCATGATTTCCATATTACCACTTGTCATTTATGTTCGCCATATAGTCACGTCACTCAATCCCAAATTTGGTGTATTGGCCTCGAGGGCCACCACTGGAAACGCCGGCGCCACCGTCGGCGTGACGTGCTTGGCAGGATCACGTGGTCTCGGCGGCCGCGTCGGCTGCTTGCGGAGCGCTGCCGCGTGCTTTGTAAATGAGTTTCAAGCTCCCCCCTGCGCTGCGGTCGGTACGAATACGGAGGTTTTGTCGCATTTTGAATCCAACTGGACCCATTGCAACAGGAGTGGTTCCTCCGAAAGCGATGAACATGTGCCGGACGTACGCAACGAAGTCCGGTATAAGCCTGAACCGATGCCCACACTCACAGAACTTGAGGGAGTACTTGAAGAGCAGGGCAAATGCATTACTCTCGCCAGAATTCTTTAACTCCGTGTGGGAGTAGCGCAGAGTTAGCCGCCGAACGTACTCTTTCCTTGAAGGAAGAGTAAAAGAGGCTGCGAACGCTCTGCTACTCAGACGGAGTTCCCAATCTATGCAACTCTCGTGCCGATGCGGCGTGAATGGGGTCTGGTACTCCGTCCTTAGCAATGTAGCGCCTGCATCTGACCATGGCGACGCTTAAAAGCAATATAACTGTCTCGTAACCATTACGCCTTTGAGCGTAGACGCCACAGATGCAAGTTTATTGCGTCAACTTAGTAGAATAACTTTCAGTGATAACAAAAGTATGGTTTTGTGATTGTGAACGTTTCATTCCGAAAACGCCAACAGCGGCACCTTAGAAGCAAGGAGCAGCGCCAACTTCTAACCCGTCGCCAAAAATTAGTTTATGGCACAGGCTAATTGCCACTAGAGTAACGTAGACACTCGAGACATTCGTAAAAAAAAAAAAAAAGAAAAACTGCCTTACAAAAAAGAAAAAAAAAAAGACTTCACCAGCAGAATTCGACCTCGCCACCTCCCGATTACCAGGCGAGTACTAGCTCTACCACCACGCAACGTCTCACAGCGCTCACTACACCGTAAACAAACTGATGAAAACAAAACAAGCCGTTTCGCTTCACGGGTCGCATTCTCAACACAGACGCGATTGTCTTTCCCAACTAAACCTTGCGTCTTCATGAGATTAAAACTGCTGCCAGCCACACATGACATGCGGCTATGGCCAACAGCGCCAACTTTCGTTCAGAATCATATGGAAAACAAAATATACAAAAATTACAAGGATCTGGGGCGGATTATCAGCTGTTACTGCCGAGTACAAGAGCCGTTTCTCGCTCTTTCCGTTGGTTGACGTGCACAGAAGCTTTATGTCGACTGTAATGTCGTTCGATAAGTACGCGCGTATTTGATTGAATAATCTGTATTTGCTTGTGCAAGCGACGATATGCTAGTGCAGCAGCTGTGTCAGTGTGCAGATTTGCATTGCTATACCGATAGCTGCAACTACCTAACCGATCGCTAAAAATCAAATTGAATGCGCAGGAAAGTATGCCTTCATGTTACTTCAATAAGGCGTACCAAGTGACAAAGCCTGTGTTTTCACGTATGAGTCAGCGAAGTGCCGGGGAGTGCGCCCGACGGCTATCTGCGGCGGCCTGTGTGCACTGGCTGAAAGCGCGTCGCATCGACGCTCATCGCTCCTTGTGCGGACACCGTACGCAAGAACCAATGGTTCAGTCAGGTTAATCGATACCAAAGCTGTACTGTACAGTCATTATTACTCCGCGGAATCGCGTATCATTAAGCCCAGAAGCGCCGATGACATGTAGACGAAAGCGGCCGGTACACTATGCCTACCTTCGCGGGCCCGATCTCGGCGCAGGCGGCCTGTGTGCGGCTGAAATCACGTCGCATCGATGCTCATCCCTCCTTGTGCGGACACCGTACGCAAGAAACAATGGTTCAGTCAGGTTAACCGATGCCAAAGCTCTACCGTACAGTCATTATTACTCATCGGAATCGCGTATGATTAAGCCCAGAAGCGCCGATGACACGTACACGGACTCGGCCGGTACGCTAGGCCTACCTTCGCTGGGAGTCGTACTCGTACGGGTCGTATTTGGTTGGCCCGATCTCGGCGCAAGTGGCTCGCGAAGGTTGAGGTTTGCGCATTTCTCAAGCCTCTTACTATCCCACTAAAGTGTAGCCGAGGTAAGCAAAACTGTAAGGATTGCCAGAGATGCGCTTGAGTTGTAGTTTTGCCGACCGGCGTTGTTTTTCTGGCGTACTTGTAGTACATGCCGCAGCACCGCAAATCGGATCGGACGCCGGATGGTAACGTTCGTAGATTATTCCTCGGCCAGCTCTGCTGAAAGATTGTCCCAACTATATTTGTAAGCGCGTAGCTACAGCTCCCAGACTTAGGCATTAGCGGCTGAACTACATTGAGCCGATATGACAGAATGCCAGCTGATAATTGAAATTTAACGAAAATTGCGTTGATTGTTATGTAGTTTTATAGTAAAAGGCAGACGTGCCTACAGTGATCTTAACTATCATTAGATACTTACACGGGCTCGGCGTATGTTTGTCTTTCAATACGCACAATAGAGATGTTGCGCCACCGGCACTAGAAGGGGGGCCAGACATCATGGGTATATATACCGGTTGCTGAACATAAGGTTGTCCGTAGCGCGAGCGGTATATGTTCAGTGTTGCTGTGTTGTGTACGATTGTAATGTGTGTGTCGATGCCTGTCCCGTATATGTGACGTAAGCTTAAAAAATCTCAGCCTGTTCACTGTTAGATTGTAAAAAAAATGCTCGACAATTTTTTTTTTTTTTACATTAGTCCTAGCAGAAAGAGTGATTCTACTCTTGGAGGGAGTTGATGCACTCTAGCCAGACCAGATTATAAAATTCTGTGACAGAGTAGCGTAACTCCCGCAGAGAGTGTATGCACTCCATTTCAGAAGCGTGACTTTACTCTGGCGAGAGAGCTTGTTCACTCTCGCTCAGCCAGAGTACCAGAACTCTGTCGGGAGAGTGTGCCTACTCTGTGCAACAGAGAGTTCTCAGCACTCCTGAAAAGAGAGTGAAATATGGGACAAGCGTTTACTCCCGCAAAGGGAGTCGCTGGCACTCTCTTGGGGCTGTGAGTGCATGGGACAAGAATCTGCGTGAAGAGTGCGTTGTGGTGCTAAGAACCGGCAAGCAGCGATCGGCTACGAGTCATGTGTACAACAAGCACTTCCGCGACGACGATTTTCGCTACTGCGTCGGGGATGTCGAGTAGCAGAAAGTGCGCACTGCGACGATCGTCCGCGCGCGTTCCCGCCGGCTAATGGTGCTTATCTACCGCAGTATGGAAATCTTTTGCATCCTGCGATACCATCTCAGAACGTTCCTGTGCGACCTCTTGATCGTCGGCCCTGTGCTCTGCGTCTACAATATGGGCTGTAGATACTTGAGTGACTGTTTAGATACGTTGGATTTAAACACTCGCAAGGCTCCTTGTACATTCCCCTAAGATGACCGGAAGGTGAAAGCCACCTTCTTTTCCTTCTTGTCAGTCAATGTATTGATTTACTTCGCCCCGCTCCAAAAACTTTGTGCACCTAACGAGGTTTTGCACTGCCTCCGTGATCGGCCACCGATCACGGAGGCTGTGCAAAGCGACCATGTCGTGTGAACACTTCATCATGTGACATCACGTTATGTGGTGTCGTGGCGATGTCATGACGTCTTCACAAATTTGGGCAATCTGTGACGTCATGATGACGACATACGGTGACGTCATCACGTGATCGGGATTTTTTTTTTTTGCATTACTCGTGCCGACGCCGACGAAGCGGGATGCCGAAGGTCAATCTTCCCTTTTGATGAGGCATCGAAGGTTTTCGCCTTCATAACCTATATGCGACGTTTGCTTGTGGATGTACATAGCGAGCGAGTCAAATGCTGCGGCTGATGTGGCGCTGCATTTATGTTGGCAACAACATTCTTTCAGTCAATCATGCATTCTCATGACGCAAACGCTACGTGCTGAAAAGCCCAAATTTACTTGTGCCACTCTCAAACTCAAGTTGGGCCTATCCAACCCCATGCCTTTTTTTTTTTTGGAGCCTTATTTATTTATGTGGAAAAGATGCCGAGCTGTTGTCGTTAGACTCGACATACATCCGTAATTGCTGGGCAACCCGGCAAATAATGCTGGGCATTGCTATGAAGAGCCCCGATGTCGGGGCTTAACTGTGGGCTGTCCAGAGGGCCCACGATGCGGCGGTCGGGCTTGGCCTGACTGTCCCAACGTGGGAGCGGCCCGCTGCGCGTTGAGTCGTGCACCTCAGGACTTACAATAAAGTTTTGCATCCATCCATCCATCCATTAAAATTTTGCATTTCCCTCTTTACGTGTTGTTGTTACCTTGCTTTGCAGCTGCAGGTTGCTTCAATAACTTCCCTTTCTTTCACCGCTATTTCAAGTTCAGTTAGGTCCTTGTTCACATCGACGTTTGCAGAACAAGTGCGGCGAACGTTACGGCATTTTCATTGGTTTCCTTGACGTTGTATGCTACATGGCCTCGTAGACCACTTCTCCTTCCATCAGCAATCTCGAAGTGGTGAAGCTTTGGTCTAGGAATTTGTTGATGGCAGAGAGCGGCAAGTTCAGTGGAATGCAATGGAAACGATAATTAAGCAACATATTAAAAATGCATCGCATTTTCTCACGCTTTGTGTGACCACCAAACGAAAAGAACACACTGAAATAACAGGAGCACCGGCAATTGCTCGCTTAGAAGACCGATCTATATGCAGTGCGAGGTTACATGTCAAATGACATTGAAGCACACATTAATTTTGACTGAAAAAAAAGCAAGAAAAAAAACCTTGAATCGTCGGGACGGAACATCACAAGTTGTCATAGGCGCGCCGAAGTCGTAGTTGTAACAAAAAAAAAAAAATTGGAACTGCTCTGATAGCGTCCGCGCAACAATAGTTTTTGTGTACTCACAAATTCTCATATTTTGCGGCCTAAAGTTCACGGCACGGCGCCAAAACACGCTCGTAGCGAAAGCGAAACCATGAGTATACGAACATATACATGCAGACGCTCATACATGCAAAAGCTCCGTCGGTCGCCGCGAACCCGTGCGATCACTGGCTTGAGGCTTCTTTCTGTTATGCTTCCATTAAGGTATACAGGCGTCTACTCTAACAAAATGTTTCACATAGTTTGTACTCAGCGACTGACTACATTTCACGCAAAAAGCCGGTTCAGGGGTCTCATCGCGGTGACCGCGTGGGTCGGGCGCTCCGTTTTCTGCAAACAGACAGCGACTGTAAACTATTTTGTGCTTTCTTTTCGTCGAAAATTATTATTTCAACACTAAAGAACATATTTCGTTTCGAAAGTACGCACAAAAATGTCCTGGAGCGCTTCCGCGAGGTGTTTTGTAGAGCGCCGACAGCAAATCTTATGGGGAGCGTGCGGCGGTATCCTGCCTAGCACGCAATCGAGGCGCGCCCGATAGAGGGCGACTCCGTAACTCCTCGAGGCCAATATCAAGCTAACGAAACGGCCGCGAACGCGTCATGAGCGTGGCATGTTAATCATACTTTTCATGACAATTAAGTCATGATTTTCATGATATGACCAGCCATTTATGTTCGTCATACAGTGATGCTATGCCACACCAAATTTGGTATAAATCCAATTAACGACACGGTCAGGAGAGCGCAAAGTCGTAGGCGGCTAGATAGATAGATAGATAGATAGATAGATAGATAGATAGATAGATAGATAGATAGATAGATAGATAGATAGATAGATAGATAGATAGATAGATAGATAGATAGATAGATACGCTCAAAGTCGCCGAAGTTCGCTAAGAAATGCTTCGCATTTAAAACGCTCCTATGCGATGTAATAGGTTCACGTTAACATAATTCCAAGGAGTTAAAAAATTGCAGTTTCAGAATACGGTACCCAAAGTTTTGTTTGCACATTCTCTTATGTTTGTTGCCGCTGCGCATGTGTCAAAGACTAGACACTGATTCGCACGTTACTTTTCGAATACAGTATAGCGTTTGTGCCCAGACAACGCAACGTCTGCGTACTGTTATGACCGGCGCCTGGGCCGACGCAGGAGCGGCGTCCCCTGTTCTACGAACGAGTCGCCGAGGGGGGCTGCTGGCCCGCTGACAGACGTTCAAAGACGTGTATTGTCCTTCCCAGCCGGGAAGTGAGGCGCCAAGTAGTCCGACGCGCAGGGTTGTTCGGCGAGACGACCGCAATGGTTTTCGGTCGCGACACCTTTCTTGAGGGGACAGCGAGAGCGTCGCCGCGGATGACAACCCGTCCCGCTAATGGCGTGTCCAGCGGCGGACCTTTGATGTGCAACGTAGTACGGGCATGGGACCCCTCATCCTGCGGTCTTCTCACGCCACCACCTAGGTGCCACTGGTGCAATGCTGTGGCAACACCCCTGTCAGGCACGTAGACCTGGGCGGGTGTGGGCGGCACCGTCGGAAGTGGCGTGTGTCGTGTGATTGGACAACGTAATTTGGACCTGTTCCACCATCTAGGGATCTGGGGAAAAGAGACTCTTTATAATGTGCCCCCCGTGGGCTCCATAGGGATGCTTCAGAGGATTCGGAGGATTCGAAGAGCTTCGACACGGGCCTTCGACGAGATCGTCACGATGTAGCGAAGTCTTCGTGATGTAGAGCGAAATGCTCGCCTTGTAAATAATGTAATTAAACCTCAGTTCAGTTTCCCTTCAGCCTCTTCATGCTGCCTCGACATCTTCCTCCCGGGTCTCCGGGGCCTTCAAAGGCCGGTCGCAACGACTGGGGCCAGCGGCGGGATACCACGACCTGTATCTCGAGCTGTGACACTCCGTGTAGCAACAACTGGATGGCAGACGATGGGATGAGACGCAGCGACTGAGAACGACATGGACCGGAGGTCAGCCGAAAGCCCTAGGACCTGGAATTCGGCGGGACCGACGCAGCGTACCATGACCGCACGGTATGGGGTGAGTGCCTGGCTTTGCGCTTGAGATGTATCGGAGTCTTTTAGCCTAGACCCGTTAAAGGATTCGCAACTTTCACGGCCCTATAGGGGGCGCTCGCGGGAAATTCAATATGGCTGTCGTTTGGGGGATCGTGCCGGCGCGGCCAGATTGTGTGTCCGTCCCTTCGAACGGCATTGACTTTCAGGTGCAGCCGCGGTCTTGTGTCATGGCGTTATTCAGAAAGCCACTGACCCTAGGGATGTATCATGTCCCATATCGGGAGTTCAGAAACGCGTGTGCGGTGTTTAATTGAAGGCGAAGAAGTTATGAACGCCGGGCACATCATCTGCTGCGGAGTGAAGGCATGCACAACATCGTCGTACACCATACAAGGATTGTGCCTGCAGACCTCACAAGTGCGGCAAAACCCACACGAGTTGTGGTTTGAATTAAGGAGCGACGAAACGATCAAGGTAGGCCCCACGTACTGTACTGTCTTATTTACTTTCCTCGTGGTGGTGTCCCTTTCTTCGATGGGATATTCTAGCCGACTTTGGTTGTTTGCCCGCTCTTATGGAAGTGCAGTTGTTTTGTTAACCGCATAGATATATTTGAGAAACACTTGTTGCACATCAGGCCCGAACGCTGCGTGTGAAGGAAACGCTTGCTGCCGATGCGTGCGGCATGGGGTGTATGCACACTGTCGTCTGTCGCTCCCTCGTAGCTAACATGCGAGCGAATGGCGGCGCTCTTCAGGTCAGTACGGCCGAGGCACCGTGCAGCGAAGCAAAAGTAGTACAGGTGTAGAGCGAGCTGGAGGTCCTGCTTCTTGTGTTTTCGCCTCGACGCAAGGTTACGACGGAAGCACTGGCACTCGAGTGCGGCTCGCGTGGTCTCGAGTGAACGACCGTGTACGAACAGTCGCGACGTCGGTGTTCATTCATTTTGCACGGCAGAAATAACGCTTTCATGCGCCTGTTAACGAAAGACACTTCATTGTATCTGACTGTTGAAGCGTGATCTATGCTGTCGCACTGTTCATGCAAAATTTCAGGCGTGTTCGGAAGCAGATTTCAACGCCGTTGGAACACTAACTTCAAATGAAATTAATTATAGCAGCATTTTGGGCAAGTTGGTAGTCCATGTATTCAGTACGACAGCGCGCACACACACACACATAAAAAAGACCTGGACAACAACGGAGCAGCACCCAGTTCAAACGAAATATTTATTTCACTCGTGTATACCTTCACAGATGGAGAACAGAAAATATGTTCTAATAGGCTGCTTGAACAGCTCCACATAATTATTGGCGTGTTTGCAATAGCAATAAAAAACCGGTCAGTAAAGTAATTAACTCTATATGATCAGTGCAGAACAAAAGTATAACACAACAACAAACATTTTTGATGAAAAACATATTTGATGTGGTCATACCCCACTAACCATTTATGCACTATTGGATATGCGTGCCCATGCAGCAAGTGCAACAGTTTTTCTCTCTTTTGCAGGGGCCACTGCTCATGCAAAGCAGGGAAATTCG